>JAWPHD010024007.1:0-20490 GCA_037043455.1 Cyrtodaria siliqua
TCATTACACAGCGGATCAGTACTATCGATAATACATTTTGCCAAGGTTATTCGAAGTTTATGGGAACCGGTAGCCCTGCTGGAGTAGCGTCTTAGTTATACACAAATTTATGAATATTAAAGTCTTCAACCAATTCTACATGCTCTTTGGAAACGAATAAGTTGGGGTAACAGTAGACCTCCATTAAGAAGTAGCTCGGGAAATCCCCATCTAAGTGGGTAGATGATTAAAACATCGACTCTAAAGGAACTTCAATTTATCAAAGCTAACATTTCTTTTATTACTGTCGCGCTTCTTTCTTCGATTTACATCTCTCTATTGAAAATGGGTGAAATAATTAGTAAAATATATGACAAGAGAGATGATATTAATTTTGATATTGTTCATTATTCCCCACTTAGATGAGGATGTTTCCCCAGAGCTACTTCTTATGGTGTAGCTATGTTTCTCAATTTATTATTTTTTGTTTAGAGCTTGTATTCCTGTTGCAGGACTTTAATATTCGTAATATTTGTGCTAACGAAAAAGCTACCGTTACCATAAACTTCGAAAAACCTTTGAAAAATTATATTATCGTAACCCTGATCTGTTTTTGAAATATAAAAGTAAATTAAGAACCTTCTGAAACAAGGACTGTCAGAACCTGATTTCTATGATGATGTGATTTACAAACTTCGTATTAAAGATCCTTGGGTCATAATCACTTTCATATAATATTATGATGAACTTGTAAAAACGTTTTTCTCAAAAAAAGTTAATGACTTCAGTTTGAACTAAGTGATCAGCAGTTTTTATTTATCCTAACTATCTTGCACAGTAGGGGAGCAGTGTTGAAATCCCCGTTCGTTGTTGGAGGCCTAGTGAGTTCCATATCTTGTAGCATCCTGGATACGTAGCCTTCATCACGAGATATGTTGTCCTTTGTGGCTAAATCGTGCCCGTCTGGCGTTGTATCTTTTCAATAGATTGGACACGCCTTTAGCGGGGTAATGATCCCATAACATACAGCTATGCCTCTCGATCACCACGAGTCATCACGATGTCTGGTGATGTGTACTCGATAAAGTTTTATTATAAAAAAAGATATTATAAAAAATGCCGAAAAAACACACAAATACAAAATTCAACGAACTAAGATCTAGTATTTTACTCAATACGTTATGATAACGTTTCATTTATTGATAAACGAGGACAACTACACACCGTTTTCATTGTTATGGGACACTTGTTCATAATAAACCGATAATTGCAATCTCGGGTAGCTTTTGTCGCAGTTGCGGTACCAAAGCCAATGTAGGTTTATCCGAGGCGTGGTGTAGTGCTAGTTGAAAACTATACCCAATACCACCGCGCCGACGTCCTGAAAACTATGGAACGGCGTGGCGCAATTTATGAATGTTCCTAAGGGGACTAAATTCTAAAAATACAAATCATATAATATAACATCATGTTGGAATAATGTGTAAAGGTCCTAAACCTTTATGAATATGTGTATATTGTAACCCGGTGTAGTTGATATCAAATGTCAAGGTAATGGAACCATGTTCACTCATGTAGTTAGGTAATCATCCGTTGATATGTTAAAAACACAATATTTACAATATTTTTCTCAGTTTCCAGTGATGGGATTACAGATCGTATAACCATATAATATGTGTTGAGAAACTGTTTCCCCCCCATTTTTTCAAAATGTATTTAAGTCACTTATATGTCAGTTCGGACTGCTCGGTGTCGTCTGTTTTCCGTCCACTGTAGACATTTCCCCCACTACATGTGGCACGCGGTGTCTGTATTTACGTCAATGTTTTCCCCCCGGAGGAGTAGGATTGTACCCGATCTTGCTTCGCGCGGGGGATGCATTGGGGAGATCTGTATGGCTTACTTAATACAGTGTTCAAATTATTGATCTAATTATACTTTCATATTATATTATTTTAGAACATATACATATATAATGATTTGATTTAAACATATTTTATTGCCAATAAATTTTCCATACTGAATAATATCCACATATATACAATAGAAATATTTATAATGACAAATGGGGTCGGGTAACAATGTTCTACCAACATTAGTTTAAACCCTTCCCAGTTAACATCTTGAAACTGCAAATGCAAATGGCTGAGTGAAATAAATTACAATGGCAAATAATACATTGAGCGAGAGAATGATTGAATAGTGAACACAACCTATGAGAGAGAGAGAGAGAGAGAGAGAGAGAGAGAGAGAGAGTTTTCCCCCAATCTCTAAGCTCCAATCAGTTAGAAAACATTAACGCTTTTAACAATGTATAAAATATATAATGTGATATTACTATACTGAAAAGAAAAAGAAACGCAGGGTGCGTATTTCCGCTATATATTGCATATACTGCACACATTAATTTCATATATATTCCAAGGAAATCCCAAGATGTTTTGTAAAATAAAAAAGTGCAGTTAGTTAGAGAAAGGTCACAACTGTGATGTTGTAGACGTTTTAATCACAGAACACGGTCTGTAACAAGAAATTCATAAATCCTGAAGTTCCTCTATTGAAAAATTGAGCCAGTTCGGTACTGTATTTAATGTTAAATGATTGCAACATTTAAATCCTAAGTTCGCTCACCTGCTTGAGCCAAATGCGCATTCTGACGATAATGAAACTTTAAAGGGGTAACCATTGGTGTGTTTGCAGTGGCTGTTTAAAACCTTCTTTCTAAAAGGACAGGCTATTGTCGCCATGTACCATTCGATTAGCAGTAGCATATTAAACATACAATATACAGCGGAAATACGCACCCTGCGTTTCTTTTTTCCTTTCAGTATATATGGCGCCTTCTTACAAGTGCGGTTGCCCGTGAAGCCTGTTTTAAGTGTTCAGTATAAGGCAATCCCCACATGTGAAAATGTACTGTAAACTATTACAAAAAATATACTAATTTCACCTAAAACTCTGATTTTAAGGTTGCCATAATTACAGGGAGTACGTTATAGGGAGGAGAAACGGGCTCGTTTTGCCGATTTTATGTTGTCGCGCATGTGTTTCACTACTCCGTGAAAATTACTACTTCCGGTTGTTTCGCGAGTGTCGTGAAAAATAGAAAATTCTTATAAATTATTACACTTACAAAATCAATAAAGGTGCTAAATGTAAAACATAAGTATTATAACGTACTCCTGATAATTATTACAAAAAAGAGACGCATTATTTTCAAATAATTACCCCTATATCTAAGTTAAAGTTCTCAACAAAATTACTAAAACATTCTGTAAACGGCACTCTTTAAGATATTTCATTTCGTTTGTTAAACATAGTTTAAAATTATCAATAATATAACACTGCTGATATATACATACGTGACTCTTCTCTCCCTTGAACAATCAACAGTGTTTAATTTTGAACAGTGAACAGTGTAAATTTGAACAGTGCAAATATTGAACAGTGAATAGTGCGAATATTGAACAGTGAACCTATTTTATGAACAGTGAGTGTAAATAGTGAACAGTGAACAGTGATTAAATGAACATTCAGATTATATATACATGTACATTACACAGTTGAAATAATACTTTTCAGTAAAGTCATACTTTTTCATCTCTTTATTATTTAAGAGTGCCGTCCGAGTGACTATTTACATCACTTGGATTTTATTGTATACGCTATATAATAACAAAGATTTATGAAAAACAAAAAGGCGTGGTTATTGCTAGTTGAAAACTATACCCAATACCCCGCGCCGACGTCCTGAAAAAATGGACGGCGTGCGCAGTTTATGAATGTTCCTACGGGAACTAAATTCTAAAAGGAAACAAGTTTGTAGAATGTGATAGATCTACAATCTAACTTCGGAACTTTTATGATATCACTTGCTAAACATGTATTAGCTTCAGTGTATTTTTATTATGTATGGCTCGAACAAGGTGTTGGAAATGAAAATATATTTATTATACCCACATTTTTGAAAAAACAGGGTATAATAAAATCGCCTCCGTCCGTCCGGCCTTCCGTCTGTCCGTTACCGCATCTCCTCCTAAACCGCTAACCAGAATTCAACCAAACTTAGGGTATGACATCACCATATGATGACGGCATGCAAGAGCACTATTATTTTTGGCTCAGAGCCCAGGGGCCCTCAGTGGGTGTCAAAAGATCAAATAAACTAAAAATTAAATTACACTGTCATTTTTTCATATTTTTGCACATAACTTGGTATATGTAATCGTCTATAAAAGATAAACAACGTATCAAACGATTTTTATATTTCGCAAACTCGAACGTCTGCCATGGGGCCCAGGTGGATGGGAAATGACCTGTGTGAATAAAACGTGGGTATTTTACGACGGTCGCGCCGTCCAATTCGTTCTAGTTAACAAATTGAATGATCATTTTATTCAAAATTGGAACTGTCTGGTATTTGTACGCACTCTTTACGTTTAATTGAGCATAAACCCCGCGTGTACAACTGAACAATTCATGTCGTCTTCATGTATATGTACATGGTTTATCATCGTACCATCACCAGTTCTTTAGATGGCGGTCGATAAAGTATAGTACTAAAACAACAAAAAATACAAGCACAAAAACAAAAAACACGAACATTACCATTGTAGTTTAGTCAATACGTTATGATAACGTTTCAGTTTTTATTTGATAAACTAAACAAGGAGACACCGTTACATTGTTATGGGACACTTGTTTATAATAAACCGATAATTGTTCCACAGTAGCTTTGCGCAGTGGCGGTACCATAGCCGATGAGGTTTATCCGAGGCGTGGTTATTGCTAGTTGAAAACTATACCCAATACCCCGCGCCGACGTCCTGAAATATGGACGGCGTGCGCAATTTATGAATGTTCCTACGGGGACTAAATTCTAAAAATCCAACTCTTGCTTGTATGACGTTTTACATTCTAAATTCGGAACCTTTATGACATGAGTATGTGCTTATACTTGGGTTCTTCATAAACCAATGTAGTATGGTGTCATGTCAGTATGTCAAGGTTTTGAACTGATTTTGGACCTATTTCCCACCACTAAATGATCATAGGAAAGGTATGAAAAGCTTGCTTACTTACTGCTAACATGCTACATGACCGATTAGCTCAGGTATATAAACTGAGGCCTGAGTAAAGTTTTCTCTATGAAAAGCATTGGCATATTGAACAGTATGTTTGTTATAACAGTATATAATACTTCAAAATTTGCTTTTATGAAGAAGAAAAAAAAGCAAATTAACAAATAATCTGTACTAAATAAAAAACTTTGTTGATAATTCATTGTTTTTAAAAATACACCAAAACAGGACTAATGAAACACCTGCGTTTATGCTTTAATACAAAAGCTGTATTATACCTTTTTAACTTAAACTAAAACGTAAACATAAACGTAATCCGTAATTCAATGAAATCTGAGGGACTTTCTCAAATATAATTTTCAAAATAATGATTACGATGCTAACCACAAGAATTGATGCATTTATTAATATATAAGTCGTGCTTGTTTTCTTCTTTTCACCAAAGAAACACACGTTAAAACATTTGGTAACAAATGCCACGAATGGCGCCAAATAGAAATAATAATTTATATTGTTTTATCTCCGCTATAGCATGTTCGATACATACTCTATAACTTAATATCAGACAGTTTAGCTTCAGACACGTTCTGTTCTGTGTCAGGACCCGTTTATATTACATATCTACAGTCCCTGTCTGTGTTCACGTATTTATTTGTTGTGTGGAATAAGGAGGCATACGAGAATGCCTGCTGGGATAAATATTGACTGAAAGCAATATACATTGATCAGGCCACCGCCACGGACTATCTTGCCTGTCGGGTTCTTGTTTATTAACAAGGAGGGTTAGGTGGGTGGGGAGCGCTGTATGGGGTCTACGTTAGAGGGAACATTAATACCTCAATACCACCAGTGAGTTTTTATTTAAAAACAGTAAAACAATAAGGTCTGTGTTTTTTCGAATATAAAGTCAAGTTCATGGTATCTATGGGGTATGAAGTTTAAAAGTAATCCAAGTGCATGTTTAGACTAAGTGTCAAAGCAATACATTTGGCATTTCATTCGCAAAGTCAGTTACATATGGTGAACATTTGCCTAAGTTTTTCGTCTTGAAAGTCAAGGTCAATGTCACTGGTGAGGTGGGGCGTAGTCAGAGAGGTATACCTTACCCCCAGTGAATGTACTTATAAAGTTTCGTATCAGTACCTTTGACGGTAGTAAAGGTATATACCATAAAAACAATTAACCAAAAATGTAAATTTGCCTTAGTCCTTATGTCTTTAAAGCCAAGGTCAAGGTCACTGTAAGAGTCTTCGTCAAGGGATAAAGTCTTACTCCATTCAATGGACATACCAAGTTGCATATGAATATATATGATGGTACTGGAGATATATACCTTCCAAACAACTTTTAACAATATCTAAAAAGCCTGTAAAATTGTCAATTTGTCTATAACATCAAAGTCAAGTTCACTGATGGAGAGGAGTCTGAGTCAGAGGGTTATGTATTACCACAGTCAATGCACTTACAAAGTCTCATTGCAATATCCTTGACGATAATGAAAATATATTCCATAAAAATAACAAAAAAACTTTAAAATTGCCTTAGCTCTTTTATTTTCTAATTAAAGTCAAAGTCACTGGTAGGCTGGACGTAGTCGGAAGATTTGGTCTTACTCCCATTTATCTACATACAAAGTGTTATAGAAAAAGCTGTGAGAGATATACATTTAAAAAAATAGCTAAATCTTAAACTATGTAACATTGTCCAAGTTCTTTTGTCTTTTCAGTCGAGGTCAAAGTTATTGGTGGATTGGGTCTTAGTCAGCGGCCCAGTGTCTCACTACCTGTTCATATTTGACGAAAATTAATACATTCCAAAAAGCTTTACCCAAAAAAAATGTAACCAAGTGTTGACGTTGCCGTCGTCGCCGTTGTCGTCGTTGTCGCAAGAAAAAGTTATCTCTATGTCTGGATATATTCTTCGAAAAAGCGTCTTAAGTTCGATTACCTGAGTGTCAGTTTCATTTTATTTATTGTTTCTATGGCTGCTTCAATTAGGCGGTTTATCCAGTTATAATTGCGGGAAGTGTACAGTACTGGTTCTACCCAGGAAAAGTGGTTGGTCGGCCTCCAACACAAAAAAATCGACCGTCATGTATAACCTTACATGTGTTGAAAAAGACGCCGTATAAACAAACAAAACATATAACCACAGACCTAATAACAATTAATATGTCTGTGATATAACTAACCTTTATATCATTTGATAAAACTCTCATTTTTTCCAAAAGTAAGCTTTCCGTTTACGTTAGATAGTCTGTTGGGAGGACCACATCAACTGAAACAAAATTGAATACCACCATTTTCTCATGCAACTGTATGCCTAACAGTGATTTACAGTTACCTAAACACATTGTCTCCTCCCCATTACAATAGGCTGGAAACAGGTCCTTAAATGTATGTCCAAGTTCTTGGTTACTTAATATAGATATAAAAATCGAACAGGAAAAGCAGCATTTAAGGACGACAGTCAACCACAAACACACACAGAAACCAAAGAACAACTTTAAAGATGAATAAAAGGCCAAATAAGACATCACAAACACAAAAGGGTTGACAATAGGGATACCGCCTTGGAACGGTCAGTGGCAAAACAGGCCGCTGGGGGTTTAAACCAGGTTCTAGGGTGCTCTAAACGTCACAATTACCCTACTGTCATCCCAATAAAACGTGACAGTGTAAATAAAGAAATCCCTGCCATGAACTATTCTACTATGTTCTACTAAACGATCGTCATGAATCTTGTGTGTAAATGTTTGTATTGTGAATAGGCATGACTCTTTTAAGTTTAATGTAAGAAGGTCAGAAGGCAAGATGACAGCGAATTTTACTTAACTGATAAAGAAAGTATATAGATCTACACATTTTAAATGTCAGTATTTTTGCAAGTGTACATCGTGATTTGTTGTTCATTATTGATACTGAACACGTTAGCAGTATTATTCATCTAACTTGGAGCTCATTTTATTAAAGTCGGCCACTACACAGCGGATCAGTACTACGATAATACATTTCGCCAAGGTTTTTCGAAGTTTATGGGAACGGTAGCCCTGCTGGAGTAGCGTCTTAGTTATACAAATATTACGAATATTAAAGTCTTCAACATGACTACATGCTCTTTGGAAACGAATAAGTTGGGTAACATAGACCCCATAAGAAGTAGCTCGGGGAAATCCCCATCTAAGAGGGGAATAAAACATCGATCTTAAAGAACTTCAATTCATCAAAGCTAACATTTCTTTTACTGTCGCTTCTTTTCTTGATTTACATCTCTCTGTTGAAAATGGTGAAATAATTAGTAAAATCTATGACAAGAGAGATGATATTAATTTTGATATTGTTCATTATCCCCACTTAGATGAGGATGTTCCCCGAACTACTTCTTATGGGGTCTATGTTTCTCAATTTATTATTTTGTTTAGAGCTTGTAGTCCTGTTGAGGACTTTAATATTCGTAATATTTGTATAACGAAAAAGCTACTCCAGCAGGGCTACCGTTACCATAAACTTCGAAAAACCTTTGAAAAATTATATTATCGTAACCCGGATCTGTTTTTAAAATATAAAAGTAATTTAAGAACTCTTCTGAAACAAGGACTGTCATAACCTAATTTCTATGGTGATGTAATTTAAAAACTTCGTATTAAAGATCCTTGGTCATAATCACTTTCATACAATATTTATGAAACTTGTTAAAACGTTTTTCAAAAAAAGGTAATGACTTCAGTTTGACTATTAAGTGATCAGCATTTTTTGTCTCGCCTTTTCGAAGATAAAAAGAGACATAGGTGTTGCTTTTCCGACGGCGGCGGCGTCAACATTCAAGTTTTGCGTTTATTTCATTTTATGCACTAGACCTTTCAAACTTTGCTTATAGTTGTATCATGGGTGGTACATCGCAACGTGACAAAGCAAATGTGGAAGTGACCTTGACCCTCCAAGCAAAGGGCAGATAACTTACTAATTTTTAGGTTAAACTTTTGCGTTTAGGTCACTTTTTCACAAACTGTATGCACTAGACCTTTCAAACGTTGCTTATAGTTGTATCTTGGGTGGTACATGGCAACGTGACAAAGCAAATGTGGAAGTGACCTTGACCCTCCAAGCAAAGGGCAGATAACTGAATAATTGTAAGGTTCAACTTTTGCGTTTAGGTCACTTTTTCACAAACTGTATGCACTAGACCTTTAAAACTTTGCTTATAGCTGTATCTTGAGTGGTACATTGCAACGTGACAAAGCAAATGTGGAAGTGACCTTGACCCTCTAAGAAAGGGCAGATAACCTTATAATTTTTACCTTCAAATTTTGCGTTTAGGTCACTTTCTCACAAACTGTATGCACTAGACCTTTAAAACGTTGCTTATAGTTGTATCTTGAGTGGTACATCGCAACGTGACAAAGCAAATGTGGAAGTGACCTTGACCCTCCAAGCAAGGGCAGATAACTTTATAATTTTTACCTTCAACTTTGGCGTTTAGGTCACTTTTTCACAAACTGTATGCACTAAGACCTTTCGAACTTTGCTGATAGTTGTATCTTGAGTGGTACATTGCAACGTGACAAAGCAAATGTGGTTGTGACCTTCACCATCCAAACAAAGGGCAGATAACTTTAATTGTTACATTTACATCACTTTCTCATAAACTAGAATTATGCACTAGATGTTTTAAACCCAATTTATATCTTAATCTTTGGAAGAAAACAAATTCTATTTTGACATAATTGTGCATCTTTTTTTGGATGCCTGGATTTCATCTATGACCTTGACCTACTTTTTGAAGGTGATGATTTTTAGCTCTACTGGCCAAAGGCCTTCATTTTTCATTCGATCTTTACCAAACTTTACCAGATTGTTAATATCAATGAAAGCTCACATAAGTTCGAAAACCAGCCAGATCGGACCAATAACAGCGGAGTTATTGCCCTTGATTTAGTTAAAATTGCTATATTTTGCCTCGTTAATACGATAGGGCTTTCATTTTTCATCTGATCTTTACCAAACTTTGTTATGTTGTTTTTTGTTTTTGATTTTTTATTATTAATATATATTTTTTTCTTAGGTTTGAATTATTTTGTTGTTGTTTTTGTTTTAAATTGATTTATTTATTTTTATTTTTATTTTCTGATTTCATTATTTATTTATTTTAAATTTGTTTAAAATTAATTTGTTTGTGTTAACGCCGTGTTAGCAGGAAGCATTGCTGTGCCTATTGCATTTTTTTCCAGTTCGTTGATTTTTTATGGAGTTACGGCCCCTTGACACTTTTTTTAATTTCTTGGCGGCGCTAGTCCTCCTAAACGCCTTGTTGGATATCGACGAAATTTGGCAGGAAGCATCGGTAAGATGTCTAGTTGTGCATATCAGTGAAGTAAGAAGAGAGTGAATGGGGACGTAATCGAATCTCGCACGATCTCGTATGGCTAAAACGAGAAAGATAAGCGTCTCTGTACATGATCAGAAATTTCATCGTGATCGCTGGGCGCTCTTTGAAAATGCTTATAACTGCGACAGGTGCGCGGTTAACGCTATCAGTCAATTGTTATGAATATAGCGGAATGGGTTCATTGTACCGGTAATCAGATTAGCGTTAATCTAGTTGTAATAAAGATAAACTTGTTACACCTTCGTTGCTATTTTGACGCTTCTATACATACACATATTCTTTCAAGGTTTATTAAAATCAAGGTTTATTTATTGGCAAATGCTGGTTAGCGGTAGATGACGATTTTTATTTTGAGTGTTTGTAAAAAGGGGCGTTACCATTAAGTTAAGCGTACTAGAGTTACGAGTGATTTCTTTTTGTTTTTATTTCGAAACATATTTAAAAGATGGCATTAATAAAAGGGAATATATATAAAATACATTATACATGCACACAATTTCGATACTGTGGTTTATCTAACTTCTTTTTTTTTTTACGTTTTCAATTATTAATGTTCTCAATTCACACTCATTTTTTTTGATTGAATTGTTTTTTTTATATATTACATAATAACACATTTTTAAAATACTACCATCCGACTAAGTGGAACTTTTAAATATCTTGTAACATGACACAGTAACTCGCAACACCGAATGAGATAATTTTGTATAAAAAAATAATATCACATGAAAAACTTGTAATTAAACACGTAAGTGGGTTTTAGCAGTGCAGATACATCAGTTTAGCACTAGTTATATTTTCCTAATATTGTCATATTAAAACGGCATAACAAATCAATTTGTTACTATGATAATTTGTTAAATAAAAATGAAACGTTAACACACTTATGCGTGTGTTTTTTGACAAATCCGAATGAACATAATCTATTTCTTATGTGTTTAGTTTCCGGCATAGATGCATATAATATAAATAAAATTGAAAAATAATATTAAACAATCATGGTATATATTCGATGTCAACACACCACGGGTGGCCAGTGTTTGCCAGTGATTTATGGCCTCTTTGATCTAAACAAACATCCTGCTTAGGACGGCCAATTAGCCACGGGGCACCGTATAATTATGATTGGAGAAACCCTTTATATCTTTTGATCGCAATAAACAACTGCCATAAAACCCTGCGTTAGCGCCGCTTCATTTAACTGTTTTTTGCGTGATTATATATCTATGTAGGTCATATGGGTTTGAGAACTTATAGTAAAACAAATACTATCTCCAGGACGCATAATTTATGGTGAAATGCATTGGAAAGCGCTCAATTGATACAGACATTAAAAGTTGTTGTTCGTTGTTCAACTGCTGGAAAGGACATTTAATTAACCAAAAGAGCACCAACACAGATGGGTTGAATAAGAGTTTTTAAAACATAATTAAAGCGTTAACATAAACAAAAAGTGTACCACTACATTCTTTAATCATATTTCTCGACAGCGAGGTGTTTTTATTGGAGGAATTAAATAAAATTAAAAAACCTAAAGCGGATTCCTACAGCATCGTCGTTGGCTAGAATCGGCCATGTATGGCCGTTTTGGTCGACACTCTATGTCGTCTTTAAGACAAAATTAAGGTTTTTACATATCAAAAAGTATACCACTACATCCGTCAATCATATTTCTTGACAACGAGCTGTCTATTTCCTAGGAATTAACTAAAAAAAATAAATGTATAGCGAAGTCAAACAAGATGGCATTGGATGGAATCGGCATGTATGGTCGTTTTGTGAGATATCTATGCAATTGTTAAGACAAATTATCAGACAAAATTAAGGTTTTTGCATAACAAAAAGTGTACCGCTACATTCTTCAATCATATTTCTCGACAGCGAGCTGTCTATTTTCTAGGAATTAAATAAAACAAACAATTTAATAGAGAAGTACAAAAGGGTGCATTAAATCGGCATTGGCTAGAATCGGCCATGCTGGTCGATATCTATGCAGTCTTTAACACAAATTATTAGATAAAATAAAGGAGTTTTGCATAAAAAAAGTGGACCACTACATTTTACAATCACAGTTTTCGACGGCGAGCTGTTTATTTTTGAGGAATTAATTAAAACAAACAAAGGTATAGCGGATTTGCGCCATCTCGACATCTCTGATAAACAATACTTTAACGAACACGGCGGACCAACAGTTTGTGCATTTTATTTTATATCAATCAATTCACTGTAAAGTAACGTAAAAATACCCAAAATGTCAATATCAACTATTAGTAATATAACAACAAACAAGTTCTGTGAAGTAAGATGACCTAATAATGCAAAACAGTCAAATATTTTACAATTTCACAAAGCAGAGCACTTCACCGATGGAAACGAAATGGCGGATATTCAGAAAAGTTTACCGCTAAAACGAGGTTCCTTCCACTTCTCGAAGCCATACGAGATTTCAGGCAGCTGCGCTATATCTCCATTACGGGTCACCATTCACTCTCTTCTTACTTCACTGTGCATATCAAGCTTTTGTTCCAGTTTGCTGATTGATGACGGAGTTATGGCACTTTGACATTTTTACATTAAATTTCTTGTCGGCGCTACTCCTCCTAAATGGCTTGTTGGATTTCTACAAAATGTGGCAGGAAGCCTCAGTATGATGTCTAGATGTGCAAAGCATGGTATATCAATGAAATTTTGGACAAGTTCGAAAACCAGCTAGATCTAGTTAGTAACAACAGGTTATGGCCCTTGATTTGTTGAAAAATGCTATATTGTATTTTCCTTTGTTAAATCTTAAATCTGTAGTTACTTCATTTTTTATCTGATCTTTACCATATTTGTTTAGAATGTTAATATAACCACCACCCCCCCCACCCCCCCCCCCCACCCCCCACCACCACCCCCACCCATTTTTATGAAATTCCCCCCACTCCCTCCATTTTTATGAAATTTCATTCATAGAAGAAAGTGGGACAAATTAAAAAATACCCATGCCCGACTAGACCCAGCAGACTTATTGCCCATGATTACCAGGTGAATAAGAGCCGTTTTAGCAAGTAGAGCCCTCTTGGGCCTCTTGTTTTTAATAGAATGGCATTTTGTTTTTAAATGTCATCTCAGCAAACGGCAAACTCGATTGTTTTTAGTTACTAAAATGTTTACAAACTTTCATTTAAGCATCATTGACCTTTTTATTTTTAAGTCCAGCCCCCGTTAGGCGAGACATGTGAATCCACGGATTTCTTGTTATTTATCCTAACTATCTTGCACAGGTAGGCGAGCCTGTGGAAATCCCGTCGTCGTAGGAGGCTAGTGAGTTCCATATCGTGTAGCATCCTGGATACATAGCCTTCATCACGAGATATGTTGTCCTTGCCGCCTGGCGTTGTATCTTTTCAATGGATTGGACGCCTTTAGCGGTGTAATGGTCCCATACATACAGCTATGCCATCATCGTACCATCACGAAAAAAACACGCAAAACAAAATTCACGAACTAATTAAGATCTAGTATTTTACTCAATACGTTATGATAGCGTTTCATTTTATTTGATAAACGAGACAACTACACACACCGTTTCATTGTTATGGGACACGTGTTCATTATAAACCGATAATTGCAATTCGGTAGCTTTGCGCAGTGGCGGTACCATAGCCAATGAGGTTTATCCGAGGCGTGGTTATTGCTAGTTGAAAACTATACCCAATACCCCGCGCCGACGTCCTGAAATATGGACGGCGTGCGCAATTTATGATTGTTCCTACGGGAACTAAATTCTAAAAGGAAACAAGTTTGTAGAATGTGCTAGATCTACATCTAACTTCGGGACCTTTATGATATCACTTGCTAAACATGTATTAGCTTCAGTGTATTTTTATTATGTATGGCTCCATCAAGGTGTTGGAAATGAAAATATATCTATTATACCCACGTTTTTGAAAAAATAGGGTATAATAAAATCGCCTCCGTCCGTCCGGCCTTCCGTCTGTCCGTTACCGCATCTCCTCCTAAACCGCTAACCGGAATTCAACCTAACTTAGGGTATGACATCACCATATGATGACGGCGTGTAAGAGCACGATTATTTTTGGCTCAGAGCCCAGGGGCCCTCAGGGGGGGGGGGGGGGGGGTCAAAAGATCAAATAAACTAAAAATTAAATTACACTGTCATTTTTTCATATTTTTGCACATAACTTGGTATATGTAATCGTCTATAAAAGATAAACAACGTATCAAACGATTTTTATATTTCGCAAACTCGAGGGCCCAGGTGGGTGGGAAATGACCTGTGTGAATAAAACGTGGGTATTTTACGACGGTCGCGCCGTCCAATTCGTTCTAGTTAACAAATTGAATGATCATTTTATTCAAAATTGGAACTGTCTGGTGTTTATATGCACTCTTTACGTTTTATTGAGCATAAACCCCGTGTGTACAACTGAACAATTCATGTCGTCTTCATTTATATGTACATGGTTTATCATCGTACCATCACCAGTTTTTTAGATGGCGGTCGATAAAGTATAATACTAAAACAACAAAAAATACAAGCACAAAAACAAAAATCACGAACATTATTACCATTGTAGTTTAGTCAATACGTTATGATAACGTTTCAGTTTTTATTTGATAAACTAAACAAGTAGACACCGTTACATTGTTATGGGACACTTGTTTATAATAAACCGATAATTGTTCCACAGTAGCTTTGCGCAGTGGCGGTACCATAGCCGATGAGGTTTATCCGAGGCGTGGTTATTGCTAGTTGAAAACTATACCCAATACCCCGCGCCGACGTCCTGAAATATGGACGGCGTGCGCAATTTATGAATGTTCCTACGGGGACTAAATTCTAAAAATCCAACACTTGCTTGTATGACGTTTTACATTCTAAATTCGGAACCTTTATGACATGAGTATGTGCTTATACTTGGGTTCTTCATAAACCAATGTAGTGTGGTGTCATGTCAGTATATCAAGGTTTTGAACTGATTTTGGACCTATTTCCCACCACTAAATGATCATAGGAAAGGTATGAAAAGCTTGCTTACTTACTGCTAACATGCTACATGACCGATTAGCTCAGGTATATAAACTGAGGCCTGAGTAAAGTTTTCTCTATGAAAAACATTGGCATATTCAACAGTATGTTTGTTATAACAGTATATAATACTTCAAACTTTACTTTTATGAAGAAGAAAAAAAAAGCAAATTAACAAATAATCTGTACTAAATAAAAAACTTTGTTGATAATTCATTGTTTTTAAAAATACACCAAAACAGGACTAATGAAACACCTGCGTTGATGCTTTAATACATAAACTGTATTAGACCTTTTTAACTTAAACTGAAACGTAAACATAAACGTAATCCGTAATTCAATAAAATCTGAAGGACTTTCTCAAATATAATTTTCAAAATAATGATTACGATGCTAACCACAAGAATTGATGCATTTATTAATACATTAGTCGTGCTTGTTTTCTTCGTTTCACCAAAGAAACAAACGTTAAAACATTTGGTAACAAATGCCACGAATGGCGCCAAATAGAAATAATAATTTATATTGTTTTATCTCCGCTATAGCATGTTCGATACATACTCTATAACTTAATATCAGACAGTTTAGCTTCAGACACGTTCTGTTCTGTGTCAGGACCCGTTTATATTACATATCTACAGTCCCTGTCTGTGTTCACGTATTTATTTGTTGTGTGGAATAAGGAGGCATACGAGAATGCCTGCTGGGATAAATATTGACTGAAAGCAATACACATTGATCAGGCCACCGCCACGGACTATCTTGCCTGTCGGGTTCTTGTTTATTAACAAAGAGGGTTAGGTGGGTGGGGAGCGCTGTATGGGGTCTACGTTAGAGGGAACATTAATACCTGAATACCACCAGCGAGTTTTTATTTAAAAAATGTAAAACAATAAGGTCTCTGTTTTTTCGAATGTAAAGTCAAGTTCATGGTATCTATGGGGTATGAAGTTTAAAAGTAATCCAAGTGCATGTTTAGACTTAGTGTCAAAGCAATACATTTGGCATTTCATTCGCAAAGTCAGTTACATATGGTGAAAATTTGCCTAAGTTTTTCGTCTTGAAAGTCAATGTCAATGTCACTGGTGAGGTGGGGCGTAGTCAGAGAGGTATACCTTACCCCCAGTGAATGTATTTACAAAGTTTCATATCAGTACCTTTGACGGTAGTAAAGGTATATACCATAAAAACAATTAACCAAAAATGTAAATTTGCCTAAGTCCTTATGTCTTTAAGGTCAAGGTCACTGTAAGAGGCTTCGTCAAGGGATAAAGTCTTACTCCATTCAATGGACATACCAAGTTGCATATGAATACATATGATGGTACTGGAGATATATACCTTCCAAACAACTTTTAACAATATCTAAAAAGCCTGTAAAATTGTCAATTTGTCTATAACATCAAAGTCAAGTTCACTGATGGAGAGGAGTCTGAGTCAGAGGGTTATGTATTACCACAGTCAATGCACTTACAAAGTCTCATTGCAATATCCTTGACGATAATGAAAATATATTCCATAAAAATAACAAAAATAACTTTAAAATTGCCTTAGCTCTTTTATTTTCTAATTAAAGTCAAAGTCACTGGTAGGCTGGACGTAGTTGGAAGATTTGGTCTTACTCCCATTTATCTACATACAAAGTGTTATAGAAAAAGCTGTGAGAGATATACATTTAAAAAAATAGCTAAATCTTAAACTATGTAACATTGTCCAAGTTCTTTTGTCTTTTCAGTCGAGGTCAAAGTTATTGGTGGATTGGGTCTTAGTCAGCGGCCCAGTGTCTCACTACCTGTTCATATTTGACGAAAATTAATACATTCCAAAAAGCTTTACCCAAAAAAAATGTAACCAAGTGTTGACGTTGCCGTCGTCGCCGTTGTCGTCGTTGTCGCAAGAAAAAGTTATCTCTATGTCTGGATATATTCTTCGAAAAAGCGTCTTAAGTTCGATTACCTGAGTGTCAGTTTCATTTTATTTATTGTTTCTATGGCTGCTTCAATTAGGCGGTTTATCCAGTTATAATTGCGGGAAGTGTACAGTACTGGTTCTACCCAGGAAAAGTGGTTGGTCGGCCTCCACCACAAAAAAATCGACCGTCATGTATAACCTTACATGTGTTGAAAAAGACGCCGTATAAACAAACAAAACATATAACTAACCTTTATATCATTTGATAAAAACTCTCATTTTTTCCAAAAGTCAGCTTTCCGTTTACGTTAGATAGTCTGTTGGGAGGACCACATCAACTGAAACAAAATTGAATACCACCATTTTCTCATGCAACTGTATGCCTAACAGTGATTTACAGTTACCTAAACACATTGTCTCCTCCCCATTACAATAGGCTGGAAACAGGTCCTTAAATGTATGTCCAAGTTCTTGGTATCTTAATATAGATATAAAAATCGAACAGGAAAAGCAGCATTTAAGGACGACAGTCAACCACAAACACACACAGAAACCAAAGAACAACTTTAAAGATGAATAAAAGGCCAAATAAGACATCACAAACACAAAAGGGTTGACAATAGGGATACCGCCTTGGAACGGTCAGTGGCAAAACAGGCCGCTGGGGGTTTAAACCAGGTTCTAGGGTGCTCTAAACGTCACAATTACCCTACTGTCATCCCAATAAAACGTGACAGTGTAAATAAAGAAATCCCTGCCATGAACCGTTCTACTATGTTCTACTAAACGATCGTCATGAATCTTGTGTGTAAATGTTTGTATTGTGAATAGGCATGACTCTTTTAAGTTTAATGTAAGAAGGTCAGAAGGCAAGATGACAGCGAATTTTACTTAACTGATAAAGAAAGTATATAGATCTACACATTTTAAATGTCAGTATTTTTGCAAGTGTACATCGTGATTTGTTGTTCATTATTGATACTGAACACGTTAGCAGTATTATTCATCTAACTTGGAGCTCATTTTATTAAAGTCGGCCACTACACAGCGGATCAGTACTACGATAATACATTTCGCCAAGGTTTTTCGAAGCTTATGGGAACGGTAGCCCTGCTGGAGTAGCGTCTTAGTTATACAAATATTACGAATATTAAAGTCTTCAACATGACTACATGCTCTTTGGAAACGAATAAGTTGGGTAACATAGACCCAATAAGAAGTAGCTCGGGGAAATCCCCATCTAAGAGGGGTAGATTAAAACATCGATCTTAAAGAACTTCAATTCATCAAAGCTAACATTTCTTTTACTGTCGCTTCTTTTCTTGATTTACATCTCTCTGTTGAAAATGGTGAAATAATTAGTAAAATATATGACAAGAGAGATGATATTAATTTTGATATTGTTCATTATCCCCACTTAGATGAGGATGTTCCCCGAGCTACTTCTTATGGTGTCTATGTTTCTCAATTTATTATTTTGTTTAGAGCTTGTAGTCCTGTTGAGGACTTTAATATTCGTAATATTTGTATAACGAAAAAGCTACTCCAGCAGGGCTACCGTTACCATAAACTTCGAAAAACCTTTGAAAAATTATATTATCGTAACCCGGATCTGTTTTTAAAATATAAAAGTAATTTAAGAACTCTTCTGAAACAAGGACTGTCATAACCTAATTTCTATGGTGATGTAATTTAAAAACCTCGTATTAAAGATCCTTGGTCATAATCACTTTCATACAATATTTATGAAACTTGTTAAAACGTTTTTCAAAAAAAGGTTATGACTTCAGTTTGACTATTAAGTGATCAGCATTTTTTGTCTCGCCTTTTCGAAGAAAAAAAGAGACATAGGTGTTGCTTTTCCGACGGCGGCGGCGTCAACATTCAAGTTTTGCGTTTATTTCATTTTATGCACTAGACCTTTCAAACTTTGCTTATAGTTGTATCATGGGTGGTACATCGCAACGTGACAAAGCAAATGTGGAAGTGACCTTGACCCTCCAAGCAAAGGGCAGATAACTTACTAATTTTTAGGTTAAACTTTTGCGTTTAGGTCACTTTTTCACAAACTGTATGCACTAGACCTTTCAAACGTTGCTTATAGTTGTATCTTGGGTGGTACATGGCAACGTGACAAAGCAAATGTGGAAGTGACCTTGACCCTCCAAGCAAAGGGCAGATAACTGAATAATTGTAAGGTTCAACTTTTGCGTTTAGGTCACTTGTTCACAAACTGTATGCACTAGACCTTTAAAACTTTGCTTATAGCTGTATCTTGAGTGGTACATTGCAACGTGACAAAGCAAATGTGTAAGTGAACTTGACACTCTAAGAAAGGGCAGATAACCTTATAATTTTTACCTTCAACTTTTGCGTTTAGGTCACTTTCTCACAAACTGTATGCACTAGACATTTAAAACTTTGCTTATAGTTGTATCTTATATTATCGTAACCCTGATCTGTTTTTAAAATATAAAAGTAATTTAAGAACCTTCTGAAACAAGGACTGTCAGAACCTGATTTCTATGGTGATGTGATTTACAAACTTCGTATTAAAGATCCTTTGTCATAATCACTTTCATATAATATCTATGAAACTTGTTAAAACGTTTTTCAAAAAAGGTAATGACTTCAGTTTGACTAAGTGATCAGCAGTTTTTATTTATCCTAACTATCTTGCACAGGTAGGGGAGCCTGTTGAAATCCCGTCGTTATTGGAGGCTAGTGAGTTCCATATCTTCTAGCATCCTGGATACGTAGCCTTCATCACGAGATATGTTGTCCTTTTGGATAAATCGTGCCGCCAGGCGTTGTATATTTTCAATGGATTGGACGCCTTTAGCGGGGTAATGATCCCATACATACAGCTATGCCATCATCGTACCATCACGAAGTCTGGTGATGGCACTCGATAAAGTTTATATTATAAAAAGAATATTATAAAAAACGCGAAAAAACACACAAAACAAAATTCACGAACTAAGATCTAGTATTTTACTCAATACGTTATGATAACGTTTCATTTATTTGATAAACGAGACAACTACACACCGTTTCATTGTTATGGGATACTTGTTCATAATAAACCGATAACTGCAA
>JAWPHD010024008.1:2500-7500 GCA_037043455.1 Cyrtodaria siliqua
GCTAGACAGAGGACCCCAAAGAGAGAGCCAGACAGGCCAGACAGACAGACAGGCGAGGCAGAGAGAGCCATACAGGCTAGACAGAGAGCCAGACAGGCCAGACAGACAGACAGGCAGACAGATAAACAGACAGACAAGACAGACAGACAGACAGACAGACAGACAGACAGACAGACAGACAGACAGACAGACAAGCTAGACAGAGAGGCAGACAGAGACCCAGACAGGCCAGACAGAGACCCAGACAGACAGACAGACAGACAGACAGACAGACAGACAGACAGACAGACAGACAGACAGACAGACAGACAGACAGACAGACAGACAGGCGAGGCAGAGAACCAGACAGGCTAGACAGAGAGCCAGCAAGAGAGCCAGACAGTGCCAGACAGACAGAGAGCCAGCCAGCCAGCCAGCCAGCCAGACAGATAGACAGAGAGACAGACAGACAGACAGACAGGCTAGACAGAGAGGCAGACAGAGACCCAGACAGGCCAGACAGAGACCCAGACAGACAGACAGACAGGCTAGACAGAGAGGCAGACAGAGACCAGACAGACGAGGTAGAGAGCCAGACAGGCTAGACAGAGAGCCAGACAGAGAGCCAGACAGACCAGACAGGCCAGACAGACAGACAGGCGAGGCAGAGCCAGACAGGCTAGACAGAGAGCCAGACAGGCCAGACAGACAGACAGACAGACAGACAGACAGACAGACAGACAGACAGACAGACAGGCTAGACAGAGACACAGACAGAGACCCGACAGGCGAGGCAGAGAGCCAGACAGGCCAGCCAGACAGCCAGACAGACAGACAGACAGACAGACAACAGACAGACAGAGAGGCAGACAGAGACCAGACAGGCGAGGTAGAGAGCCAGACAGGCTAGACAGAGAGCCAGACAGAGTGCAGCCAGACAGGCCAGACAGACAGAGTGCCAGACAGACAGAGAGCCAGACAGACAGCCAGACAGACAGCCAGCCAGCCAGACAGCCAGACAGCCAGACAGCCAGCCAGACAGACAGCCAGACAGCCAGCCAGACAGACAGCCAGACAGCCAGCCAGCCAGACAGACAGACAGACAGACAGACAGACAGACAGACAGACAGACAGACAGACAGACGACAGACAGACAGACAGACGACAGACAGACAGACAGACAGACAGACAGACAGACAGACAGACAGACAGGCAGGCAGGCTAGACAGAGAGGCAGACAGAGAGGCAGACAGAGAGCCAGACAGGCCAGACAGGCCAGACAGACAGAGAGCCAGACATGCCAGACAGACGGACAGACAGACAGACAGACAGACAGACAGACAGACAGACAGACAGACAGACAGACAGACAGACAGACAGACAGACAGACAGACAGACAGGCTAGACAGAGAGGCAGACAGAGACCCAGACAGGCCAGACAGAGACCCAAACAGACAGACAGACAGACAGGCTAGACAGAGAGGCAGACAGAGACCAGACAGGCGAGGTAGAGAGCCAGACAAGCTAGACAGAGAGCCAGACAGAGAGCCAGACAGAGAACCAGACAGGCCAGACAGACAGACAGGCGAGGCAGAGAACCAGACAGGCTAGACAGAGAGCCAGACAGAGAGTCAGACAGGCCAGACAGACAGAGAGCAAGACAGACAGACAGACAGACAGACAGAGAGCCAGACAGACAGACAGACAGACAGACAGAGAGACAAACAGACAGACAGACAGACAGACAGACAGGCTAGACAGAAAGGCAGACAGAGACCCAGACAGGCCAGACAGAGACCCAGACAGACAGACAGACAGACAGACAGACAGACAGACAGACAGACAGACAGACAGACAGACAGACAGACAGACAGACAGACAGACATACAGACAGACAGACAGACAGACAGACAGACAGACAGACAGACAGACAGACAGACAGGCTAGACAGAGAGGCATACAGAGACCCAGACAGGCGAGGCAGAGAGCCAGACAGGCTAGACAGAGAGCCAGACAGGCCAGACATACAGACAGGCGAGGCAGATAGCCAGACAGGCTAGACAGAGAGCCAGACAGGCTAGACAGAGACCCAGACAGAGACCCAGACAGGCGAGGCAGAGAGCCAGACAGGTGAGGCAGAGAACCAGACAGGCTAGACAGAGAGCCAGACAGAGAACCAGACAGGCCAGACAGACAGACAGGCGAGGCAGATAGCCAGACAGGCTAGACAGAGAGCCAGACAGGCTAGACAGAGACCCAGACAGAGACCCAGACAGGCGAGGCAGAGAGCCAGACAGGCTATACAGACAGACAGACAGAGAGCCGGACAGGCCAGCCAGACAGCCAGACAGACAGACAGACAGAAAAACAGACAGACAGACAGACAGAGAGGCAGACAGAGACCAGACAGGCGACGTAGAGAGCCAGACAGGCTAGACAGAGAGTCAGACAGAGAACCAGACAGGCCAGACAGACAGACAGGCGAGGCAGATAGCCAGACAGGCTAGACAGAGAGCCAGACAGGCCAGACAGACAGACAGACAGACAGACAGACAGACAGACAGACAGACAGACAGACAGACAGACAGACAGACAGACAGACAGACAGACAGAGACCCAGACAGACAGACAGACAGACAGACAGACAGACAGACAGACAGACAGACAGACAGACAGACAGACAGACAGACAGACAGACAGACAGACAGACAGACAGACAGACAGACAGACAGACAGACAGACAGACAGACAGACAGACAGACAGACAGGCTAGACAGAGACCCAGACAGAGACCCAGACAGGCGAGGCAGAGAGACAGACAGGCTAGACAGACAGACAGACAGAGAGCCAGACAGGCCAGCCAGACAACCAGACAGACAAACAGACAGAAAAACAGACAGACAGACAGACAGAGAGGCAAACAGAGACCAGACAGGCGAGGTAGAGAGCCAGACAGGCTAGACAGAGAGCCAGACAGAGAGCCAGACAGGTCAGACAGACAGACAGTCGAAGCAGAGAGCCAGACAGGCTAGACAGAGAGCCAGACAGGACAGACAGACAGACAGACAGACAGACAGACAGACAGACAGACAGACAGACAGACAGACAGACAGACAGACAGACAGACAGACAAACAGATAGACAGACAGACAGACAGACAGACAGACAGGCAGGCAGGCAGACAGGCTAGACAGAGAGGCAGACAGAGACCCAGACAGGCGAGGAAGAGAGCCAGACAGGCTAGACAGAGAGCCAGACAGAGAGCCAGACAGAGAGCCAGACATGCCAGACAGACAGACAGGCGAAGCAGAGAGCCAGACAGGCTAGACAGAGAGCCAGACAGGCCAGACAGACAGACAGACAGACAGACAGACAGACAGACAGACAGACAGGCAGGCAAGACAGAGAGGCAGACAGAGACCCAGACAGACAGACAGACAGACAGACAGACTAGACAGAGAGGCAGACAGAGAGCCAGACAGGCTAGACAGAGAGCCAGACAGAGAACCAGACAGGCCAGACAGACAGATAGGCGAGGAATAGAACCAGACAGGCTAGACAGAGAGCCAGACAGAGAGCCAGACAGGCCAGACAGACAGAGAGCCAGACAGGCTAGACAGAGAGCCAGACATAGAGCCAGACAGAGAGCCAGACAGGCCAGACAGACAGACAGGCGAGGCAGAGAGCCAGACAGGCTAGACAGAGAGCCAGACAGGCCAGACAGACAGATAGACAGACAGACAGACAGACAGGCAGGCTAGACAGAGAGGCAGACAGAGACCCAGACAGACAGACAGACAGACAGACAGACAGACAGACAGGCTAGACAGAGAGGCAGACAGGCTAGACAGAGAGCCAGACAGAGAACCAGACAGGCCAAACATACAGATAGGCGAGGCATAGAACCAGACAGGCTAGACTGAGATCCAGACAGAGAGCCAGACAGGCCAGACAGACAGAGAGCCAGACAGGCCAGACAGACAGACAGACAGACAGGCAGGCAGGCTAGACAGAGAGGCAGACAGAGACCCAGACAGGCGAAGCAGAGAGCCAGACAGGCAAGACAGAGACCCAGACAGAGAGCCAGACAGGCCAGACAGACAGACAGGCGAGGCAGAGAGCCAGACAGGCTAGACAGAGAGCCAGACAGGCCAGACAGACAGACAGACAGACAGGCAGACAGATAAACAGACAGACAGACAGACAGACAGACAGACAGACAGACAGACAGACAGACAGACAGACAGACAGACAGACAGACAGACAGACAGACAGACAGACAGACAGGCTAAACAGAGAGGCAGACATAGACCCAGACAGGCCAGACAGAGACCCAGACAGACAGACAGACAGACAGACAGACAGACAGACAGACAGGCGAAGAAGAGAGCCAGACAGGCTAGACAGAGAGCCAGACAGAGAGCCAGACAGAGAGCCAGACAGAGAGCCAGACAGGCCAGACAGACATACAGGCGAGGCAGAGAGCCAGACAGGCTAGACAGAGAGCCAGACAGGCCAGACAGACAGACAGACAGACAGACAGACAGACAGACAGACAGACAGACAGACAGACAGACAGGCTAAACAGAGAGGCAGACAGAGACCCAGACAGGCCAGACAGAGACCCAGACAGACAGACAGACAGACAGGCTAGACAGAGAGGCAGACAGAGAGCCAGACAGAGAACCAGACAGGCCAGACATACAGACAGGCGAGGCAGAGAACCAGACAGGCTAGACAGAGAGCCAGACAGAGAGTCAGACAGGCCAGACAGACAGAGAGCCAGACAGACAGACAGAGAGCCAGCCAGCCAGACAGACAGACAGACAGACAGAGAGACAGACAGACAGACAGACAGACAGACAGACAGACAGACAGACAGACAGACAGGCTAGACAGAGAGGCAGACAGAGACCGAGACAGGCCAGACAGAGACCCAGACAGACAGACAGACAGACAGACAGACATACAGACAGACAGACAGACAGACAGACAGACAGACAGATAGGCTAGACAGAGAC
>JAWPHD010024008.1:17500-20488 GCA_037043455.1 Cyrtodaria siliqua
ATGTGTAAGAACTGAATATATATGTGTAAGAACTGAATATATATGCGTAAGAGCTGAATATATATGCGTAAGAACTGAATATATATGCGTAAGAACTGAATATGTATGCGTAAGGACTGAATATATATGCGTAAGAACTGAATATATATGCGTAAGAAGGGAATATATATGCGTAAGAACTGAATATATATGCGTAAGAACGGAATATATTTGTGTAAGAACGGAATACATATGTGTAAGAACTGAATATATATGTGTAAGAACGGAATATATGTGTAAGAATATATATCCGTAAGAACGGAATATATATGTGTAAGAACGGAATATATATGCGTAAGAATTGATTATATATGTGTAAGAACTGAATATAAATGTGTAAGAACTGAATATATATGCGTAAGAACTGAGTATATATGCGTTAAACTGAATATATATGCGAAAGAACGGAATATATATGCGTAAGAACGGAATATATGTGTAAGAAAGGAATATATACGTGTAAGAACGGAATAGATATGTGTAAGAACAGAATATATATGTGTAAGAACGGAATATATATGCGTAAGAACGGAATATATGTGTAAGAATGGAATATATATGTGTAAGAACGGAATATATATGTGTAAGAACGGAATAAATATGTGTAAGAACGGAATATATGTGTAAGAACTGAATATATATGTGTAAGAACTGAATATATATGCGTAAGAGCTGAATATATATGCGTAAGAACTGAATATATATGCGTAAGAACTGAATATGTATGCGTAAGGACTGAATATATATGCGTAAGAACTGAATATATATGCGTAAGAAGGGAATATATATGCGTAAGAACGGAATATATTTGTGTAAGTACGGAATACATATGTGTAAGAACTGAATATATATGTTTAAGAACGGAATATATGTGTAAGAATATATATCCGTAAGAACTGAATATATATGTGTAAGAACGGAATATATATGCATAAGAACTGATTATATATGTGTAAGAAATGAATATATATGTGTAAGAACTGAATATATATGCGTATGAACTGAATATATATGCGTTAAACTGAATATATATGCGAAAGAACGGAATATATATGCGTAAGAACGGAATATATGTGTAAGAAAGGAATATATATGCGTAAGAACTGAATATATATGTGTAAGAACTGAATATATATGCGTAAGAACTGAATATATATGGGTAAGAACAGAATATATATGCGTAAGAACGGAATATATATGTGTAAGAAGTGAATATATATGTGTAAGAACGGAATATATATGTGTAAGAACGGAATATATATCTGTAAGAAGTGAATATATATGTGTAAGAACTGAATATATATGTGTAAGAACTGAATATATATGTGTAAGAACTGAATATATATGCGTAAGAACTGAATATATATGCGTAAGAACTGAATATATATGTGTAAAAAATGAATATATATGTGTAAGAACGGAATATATATGTGTAAAAATGGAATATATATGTGTAAGAACGCAATATATACGTGTAAGAACGCAATATATACGTGTAAGAACGGAATATATATGTGTAAGAACGGAATATATATGCATTAGAACGGAATATATATGTGTAAGAACGGAATATATAAGTGTAAAAACGGAATATATGTGTAAGAATATATATGCGTAAGAACGGAATATATATGTGTAAGAACGGAATATATATGCGTTAGAACGGAATATATATGTGTAAGAACGGAATATATATGCGTAAGAACTGAATATATATGTGTAAGAACTGAATATATATGCGTAAGATCTGTATATATATGCGTAAGAACTGAATATATATGCGTAAAACTGAATATATATTAGAAAGAACGAAATATATATGCGTAAGAAAGGAATATATGTGTAAGAACGGAATATATATGTGTAAGAACGGAATATATATGTGTAAGAACGGAATATATACGTGTAAGAACGGAATATATATGTGTAAGAACAGAATATATATGCGTAAGAATGGAATATATATTTGTAAGAACGGAACATGTATGTATAAGAACGGAATATATTTGTGTAAGAACGGAATATATATGTGTAAGAACTGAATATATATGTGTAAGAACGGAATATATATGTGTAAGAACTGAATATATATGCGTAAGAACTGAATATATATGCGTAAGAACTGAATATATATGCGAAAGAACTGAATATATATGCGTAAGAACTGAATATATATGCGTAAGAACTGAATATATATGCGTAAGAACTGAATATATATGCGTAAAACTGAATATATATGCGTAAGAACGGAATATATATGCGTAAGAACTGAATATATATGCGTAAGAACGGAATATATTTGTGTAAGTACGGAATACATATGTGTAAGAACTGAATATATATGTTTAAGAACGGAATATATGTGTAAGAATATATATCCGTAAGAACTGAATATATATGTGTAAGAACGGAATATATATGCATAAGAACTGATTATATATGTGTAAGAAATGAATATATATGTGTAAGAACTGAATATATATGCGTATGAACTGAATATATATGCGTTAAACTGAATATATATGCGAAAGAACGGAATATATATGCGTAAGAACGGAATATATGTGTAAGAAAGGAATATATATGCGTAAGAACTGAATATATATGTGTAAGAACTGAATATATATGCGTAAGAACTGAATATATATGGGTAAGAACAGAATATATATGCGTAAGAACGGAATATATATGTGTAAGAAGTGAATATATATGTGTAAGAACGGAATATATATGTGTAAGAACGGAATATATATCTGTAAGAAGTGAATATATATGTGTAAGAACTGAATATATATGTGTAAGAACTGAATATATATGTGTAAGAACTGAATATATATGCGTAAGAACTGAATATATATGCGTAAGAACTGAATATATATGTGTAAAAAATGAATATATATGTGTAAGAACGGAATATATATGTGTAAAAATGGAATATATATGTGTAAG
>JAWPHD010024009.1:0-20486 GCA_037043455.1 Cyrtodaria siliqua
ATACCAAATGTAGTAATGAATAGATATATATATATAGGATGTAATATGGACCAAATATGATAACTGAAATAATATTATTTAAATTTAGGTGTAATTATGCTATACATAGATATGTTTTATTTTCCTTTGTACTCACGTTTTAACATGCTGTGCTGCTACTGCTAACAGGCTTTATTTTTAAGAGTTTGCATTCTATTATCATGTTTTTAAGCATATGTGTTATTTTATATGTGTGTTTTCGCACTGGTACACTTTTCACATTGTACCTGATCGCTAAATACATAATTGGTTACTTTATGTTCCCCATAAGACCAATTTCAGTTGCATATTCATCACCGTAGTTTGAAAATAGCAACTTTTTAGTAAAAATCATTTTCGATTTTTACATATATTACTGTTTCAAAATATCACTATTCAAGTTCAAAATGATGCCATAATACAAAAGAAAACATACAATGTAAATATAAAATATGCATAATAACATGTATGTACAGACTTTTTCTATTGTGCTCATGCCTTGTGTTGAATTTAATATTTAAATATAACAGTTTATATTGAAAAACTTATTTTAAAGGGTTGATGCACTATTTTCAAACAATATTTATTTAAAAGGGCTCTGACAACCTTAAAAATAGCTGAAAGAATTATCAAAATGCCACAAAAAATAAATGAGATATGACCTATTGAAAATTTGCAAAAAACATAAATAGAGGCGGCCATCTTGGAACGCTGACGTCATCGCGTATTGACAAAATATATTGTAAAGCAAAGAAAACCACTGCAAATTGATTAAAAATAAATATACAGATGTAAAATGTATAAATTGTATGCTTATTTTTCATTTGCAGTGATTGTCTTTGCTTTAAAAGACATTTAACCAGTATGCCTTATATTGTAAAATGGAACGATGACGTCATCGTTCAGAGATGGCCGCCTCCATTTGTTTTTCTTTGCAAATTTTTAATAGGTCATAACTCCTTTATTTTGCATGGCATTTTGCTAATTCTTTCAGCGTTTTTCAAGTTTTTCAGAGGTCTTTGAAATAAACATTGTTTGAAAATAGTGCATCAACCCCTTTAATATTTAATACAAAGCCGGAGATTTATTCTCTTTTTAGGATTTGAAGTCCCATAGTTTATATAACTTAAAGCCTTAAATGAGTTTCATTTTACTATTTATTTATAGTGTGATTTTGGTACTTTATTAGTCTGTGAATCAATTTCATAAACACCGCTTTCAATCTATAATGCATAATTTTAAAGTCCTCAAGCATTACATAAACTTGCTTCAGTCCTCAAGCATTACATACACTTGCTTCAGTCCTCAAGCATTACATAAACTTGCTTAAGTCCTCCAGCATTACATAAACTTGCTTAAGTCCTCAAGCATTACATAAACTTGCTTAAGTCCTCCAGCATTACATAAACTTGCTTAAGTCCTCAAGCATTACATAAACTTGCTTAAGTCCTCAAGCATTACATAATCTTGCTTAAGTCCTCAAGCATTACATAAACTTGCTTAAGTCCTCAAGCATTACATAATTTTGCTTAAGTCTTCAAGCATTACATAAACTTGCTTAAGTCCTCAAGCATTACATAAACTTGCTTAAGTCCTCAATAAACTTGCTTAAGTCCTCAAGCATTTCATAAACTTGCTTAAGTCCTCCAGCATTACATAAACTTGCTTAAGTCCTAAAGCATTACATAAACTTGCTTAAGTCCTCAAGCATTACATAAACTTGCTTAAGTCCTCAATCATTACATAAACTTGCTTAAGTCCTCCAGCATTACATAAACTTGCTTAAGACCTAAAGCATTACATAAACTTGCTTAAGTCCTCAAGCATTACATAAACTTGCTTAAGTCCTAAAGCATTACATAAACTTGCTTAAGTCCTAAAGCATTACATAAACTTGCTTTAGTCCTAAAGCATTACATAAACTTGCTTAAGTCCTAAAGCATTACATAAACTTGCTTAAGTCCTAAAGCATTACATAAACTTGCTTAAGTTCTCAAGCATAACATAAACTTGCTTAAGTCCTCAAGCATTACATAAACTTGCTTAAGTCCTAAAGCATTACATAAACTTGCTTAAGTTCTCAAGCATTACATAAACTTGCTTAAGTCCTCAAGCATTACATAAACTTACTTCATTTCGCTTTTGTTGAAAAAATACCTTACAGTGGGACTTTCTACTGCTTCACATGACTTAGTTCTGCGATTTACAATTCTTGCTTCAAGAATGTGCTATTTTATAGACTGATTGCGGTATTTGCATATCTGTAAATATATATGTCATCTCTCATCTTTTCCCGAATAATGTAAATCTTCAATTTATTGAAACAATGAAACAATTTAAGTAAATTTCTTGTTTTATTATGCACCAAAATGTGTTTGCAAATGAAAATAAAAGCATTTTTTTTATATGCGCATCTTTCTCTTTGTATTTATTGCCCACTACCCAACACTACCCAACACTACATATTGCCTATTTGGGTTGTTTCTATTATTTTAAAAAGAAGCAGTTCATCAGCTTTAAAGGGACACATGGCAATCTTGATTTAAAACTAGCGTCATCCCGTTAGTTTTTCTACATAAATTGCATTTGTTCAATCATTAATGTTAATTATAAGAACTGTATTAAGCCATTTGTGTTTGCATATTATTAATTTTTGATATTATTGCACAAATAATATATTAAAACTTGTTGTATAATGCGACGAAATAGTGAATACTTAAAAATGTATTGATTTAAATGTAACCAGGGTAAAAGTAAAAATGATACTGGATATATAAATCGCGACACCCATTTCAAATACTTCAAGATTGTCGTGTGTCCCTTTGAAAACACATTCAGTTTTTCAAATGCGTTGCAGCTCCTTTACTTCCTTTTTTAAACAAAAATGCGTCGTCTTTGATGCCTTGCATTAATTGTTGTCGTGTTTTTGTTGATTTAAAATACGAGAGTGTCTACTGTGCAGGCTCGGTAAACAACTAGAATAACATTTAATTGGATGGTTGTGCCAATGTTGGTTGAGTCTGCTGTTAAAGGCAGTTACACTCGATGCAAATCTTAATTTTTTTAAACTCGCGGCGTCCCCGTTAGTTTTTAGCTCTTCTGATTAAAGATGAACAGAGATTAGGCCGGCGTCCGTCGTCCGTCTGGTCCGTCTGTTAACTTTTTTGTTCCGACTACTCCTCTGACACTTCTGGATGGATTTTCATGAAACTTCACAAGAATGTTTGTCTTGTTGTCTATTTGATCCTAGCAAAAAGCAGGTTGAAATAAAATTCAAGATGGCTGCCACAGCTAAAAATCGATTTTCAAAATTCAACTTTGTAGCGACTACTTCTCAAAAACTATATGTGCCACAGTGGTAATGACTTGTAACCTTTACCACAATGACTGGTAGGATATGTAGTTGGTGAACAAACTCATTTTGATTCGACGTCAAACATGGCTGCCGAAGGCCATCTTGTTTAACATCGAGTCGTATAGGAAAATATTGTAGCGCAACTACTCCATGGATTTTCATGAAACTTCATAGGAATGTTGCTCTTGTTGTCTAGTTCATCTTAGAAACTTTTCAGGTTGACCTAAAATTCGAGATGGCTGACACAGCTAAAAATCTATTTTTAAAATACAACTTCGTAGCGACTACTTTTCAAACACTATTAGGGTTAATGATTTGTAACCTTTACCAATATAGCTGGTATGACATGTAGGCGACTTTAAATTCATTTTGATTCGATATCAAACATGCTTACTGGTTGCCATCTTGCTTTACATAGAGTTATATAGGAAATATTGTATCGACTACTCTTCTGAAACTACTTGTTGGGTTTTCAGGAAACTTCACAGGAATGTTTTTGCTCTCATTGTCTATTTCATCCTAGCAAAAAAATCAGGTCGACCTAAATTTTAAGATGGACACAATTGCTAAAATAATAGATTTTCGAAATACAACTTTTAAGCGATACTTTCTCAAAAACTATAAGTGTTATAGAATTGGAATCTTCACCAAAATGGCTGTTGAAACATGTATGTAGTTAGTCCTAAACAAAATTCATTTTGATTCGATGTCAAAAATGACTGCCGGCGGCCATATTGTTTTATATATAGTTATATAGGACATTTGTAGCGACTACTCTGAAACTGCGTGATGGATTGCATGAAACTAGATACAAATATGTATCTTATTGTCCAACTGATCCTAGCAATAATATCAGGTAGACCTACATTTCAAAATGTCCACCACAGCTACAGATAGATTTTTAAAATACAACTTTGTAAAGACTTCTTCTTTCAATACCAATATACGCATCTTTATATATATCTTTAATTTCATTCAAATCAACCTAAGTCGTAAACAAAAGGGCTTACATAAACATATAAACAATGTATATAAGTGGAGGCCAAGTTAGGCGGCCGAGATGACTATATAAAACTATTTAAAATCCAAGAGGGGTAAGGTGGGATGGGGTGGGGGCGGGGGCTGAGGGCGAGTTGACCGGGGGACCGAGTTGCACATCATCGAACTCAATAACGCCGTAAATATCACTTACATCAAGACTGACAATTGCTATCAATATGGATGCTTGTGGCTAATATGTCACCAGTTTCCAGATAACTAATAACAGGTAGTAAGTATACTATACTCCCTGCTAATAATAAATACTTCTATTATTTCTGTGCTGTCACCATTTTTATGCAGACTACAACATGCAAACATACATAAACATTGCAAAAAAACAATCGATTCCAAAAGCTACCTAATCTAGTTGGTTTAACGTTTCGAACTTGTACATAATTGTAAACTGTTTATATAGTATAGAGTAATTTTAAACTGTGTATAGAGTATGAGGAAGTTAAGCAGTTGAAATGTATAGGAAAGAAAGGCCAGATGAGGACCATAAACGAAGAGGAAATCGTGATTCCGCGACTACTAATAGTCACATTTACTGAAGAGGCTAAGGCTAAAATAATGAAAAATGCATATAATCTGAGTGGGTCAGAGCAATATAGGAAGATTGGTTTTAAACATGAAATGTCTAAGAAAGAGCGCTTAAGAGAAGCTGAGTTAAAGAAGGAGGCAAAAGAAAAGCAAGAGAATGATAATTCGGGTAATTTTCTATACCTGGTCAAGGGAATGCCATGGGATTGAAGGATCGTGAAAATCAGAAAAGTGCAATTTGGAAGAAATATACTGGTAGCAGACGTGGAAAAGGAAGGCGAGCTGGAGGCGGGTTAGATAGGTATGAACAGAAAACTAGAGATGTACATAGTAATGTAAATACGTTGGACAAGTTAACTGTTTTGTTTTCAAATGTTGACACTTTTAACATTGATAAAATACATGAAATGAAAGCAAGGTTGGATATTTTACATTGCAAGCCGCACATTATAGCATTATCTGAAGTAAGGCCTAAAAACTTTAAGTTTGAAAGAGAATTGTCAGAATATATAATTGAAGGATATGAAATTATCCCATTGAATTTGACAAAGAATGACAAGGGAAGAGGAATGTTACTTTATGTAAAAGACTCTATGAAATATACGCAAGTTGAACTGGGTATAGCCTTTCAGGAATATATATGTGTTAAAACAGAGTTAAATAAAGGTGAAAAAATAGTATTCACATCTATATATAGAAGTCCAACTTCAACTGATGATAATAACCTACAGTTAAATAATTTGTTAAGAGAAATATCTAGTATGAAGTCTACTCATAAACTGGTAATAGGGGATTTTAACTATCCAGGTGTGGACTGGATTAATTATAATACTATAGCAGGACCTGGAGATGTAGAATTTGAGTTTGGGGAAACATTACGAGATTGTTATTTCTTTCAACACGTGTTGGAATGCACTAGGGGCCGTGGTAGTGACAGACCATCTTTAATAGACTTAATATTAAGTAATGAAGAGGGAATGGTTTCAGATATTAATGTTGACTTTCCATTAGGCAAGAGTGATCATGCTGTTATAGATTTCAAATTCAATGTACACTTGGATTGCCAAATGAATGACAAACTGGTATTCCAGTATAACAAAGCAGATTATGAAAAAATGAAAAATATACTGAGTTTAGACTGGAAAATGCTACTAGATAAGGAAACGGTGGATGACCAGTGGAATATATTTAAAGTGAAAATTCATAGAGCGGTGGATGAATGTGTGCCAACTAAACGTATAAAAATGAATGGTGGGAATAAGTTAAAACAAGAAAATAAAACTTTAAGAACAAAAATTAAGCAGAAGCAGAGACTATGGAATCGTTATATGAAGGAAGGGGACCAATAGGCCAAGCTAGAGTACAATAGAGTGAGAAATCAAGTAAGAGTTATAACAAGGAAGATGGTTAAGAAGCATGAAACAAATATAGCAGATTCAGTTAAAATAAATCCAAAGAGTTTCTGGAATTATGTAAAGAAAAAAACTAAGACAAAAAACTCTATAACAGATTTGTATAAAGACAGTAGTAATACTGTTTTAACTAAAACACATAGTGAAAAAGCAAATGTTTTGGCAGACTATTTCACTTCAGTTTTTACAACTGGTGATGATAATGTGCATCCAGATGTGAAGACACAGCCGAATGTTGATTTTCTGTATGAATTGAAAATAACTGAAGATATTGTAAAAAATAAATTGGATAGATTAAAAATAACAAAATCACCAGGACCGGACAAATTGCATCCGCGTATATTAAAGGAACTAGCTGAAGTAATATGCTTTCCACTGTCAATTATCTATAGTAAATCATTTATGATTGGCCAGTAATATTCCAGAAAATGGAGATGGGCAAATATAACATTACGAGATTGTTATGAATCTATCCAATTAATATATTTTTCACCCAAATTAAACATTTTTAATTTATGAATTAACTTACAATGACTGACTTTGTCGAACGCCTTCATAAAGTCACAATATGCTACATCCACGGAACCACCGTTATCCAAAATTTCCGTCCATCTGTCTATTACTGTCAATAATTGAAGAACTGAAGATCTACCTGATATAAAGCCATATTGCTTATTACGAAAACGTTTATTCTTATGCATATGTTCTACTAGGTTATCACGTACAATACTTTCCATTACTTTACATAGAATGCACGTTAAGCTAACCGGACGGTAATTACCTGCATATTTTCTGTCTCCCTAGTGCATTCCAACACGTGTTGAAAGAAATATAGGCTTAAAAACGACCTTGAACCAATGCATATAAGCAGTGAAGAAAAAGATATAGGTGTTGTCATAGACAACAAACTTAACTTTGAGAAACACATAACAGAAAAAGTAAATAAAGCTAACTCGATAATGGTAGTAATAATAATAACATTTGAATACATGGATGAAAACACTTTTAAAATATTATTTACTTCACTAGTGAGGCCACATATTGAATATGCAAATCAAGTATGGAGTCCACATCTTGTAAAACACATAGTAATGCTGGAGAATGTACAAAAAAGAGCTACTACATTAATCCCTGGTATGAAGGAGTTATCGTATGAGGATCGTTTGAAAAAATTAAATTTACCAACATTAGCATACAGAAGAATTCGTGGGGACCTCATTGAAACATACAAAATCTTGTCTGGGAAATATGACTCCGATGTTTCATCAATACTTACGGTTAATAATAACCCGTCAACAAGACGACATAATAAAAAGTTGTTTAAAAGAAGACCACGTTTAAATATACGTAAATATTCGTTCTGCTATAGAGTAGTGGACATGTGGAACAAATTACCAAGTGAAATAGTTGAAGTAAAAACTGTGTACTCCTTTGAGAGAAGACTAGATAATTTTTAAGGGATCAACCCATAAAATATAACTTTCAAGAGGCGTTAACCGTCGGAAGTTTAGATGAAAGTTTTAGTGATGAAAGTGATGAGCTGGTGCCAAAGGCTGGGATGCCCAACCTTCTACCAGAAGAGGATCTGTAGGTATCTGTAAGTATCTGTAAGTTTATAAAAACTGACTTGAAATAAATATTCTTGTAACGACAATTGGTAAAGATCTAGGAAGAAATGAAGGCCCCATCGCGTTGACAAGTCAAACATTAACGGACGGATGAGGGACAATTCCCTATCCAAAATCAATGGGCGTGTTACTCCTGGGACAAATTTCGACTTTTCTCTTGAGTCAATACCCGTAAATTCGTTTTCACGCGACGTGATAATTAAACGCTGAGCCGTTATGTGATAATTTGCTTCCGGTTTTTGAAAACAAAACAATCAAAAGTTAAATACTGACAACATTTCCAGTTTCAACACGAGTATGTCATCAATAAATTACAGCAAATGGGATCACATTGAGGTAAAAATTTCGTTCACATGATTTAGGAACTACGAAGTCGTATGAAACTTTGGATTCGGAAGTGGCCTTTTGGAATAAAACTATTCTGGAATTTTCGTATGTTAGCTGATACCAGTACTCCATCTGCGTAATTACGCATATTTGTTTATCAAAACCACATTAAAAATAACATAAATGCGTACACAAACGCATTAAAAAAATCGTCATTAAATATTGAGAACCAAATACCCGCGTACACACTTCAATAGAAAAAACGAGTGAACCCAGTCCAATCATACTCAATACTTCAGGGCTCCAAGAAAATTAAAATTGGGGAATAGCCCAGGGTAAGTAGATTTCAAAAGTCCACTTGCCATGAATGAAAAGTCACTTGCCCTGATTTTTTTAACTTGCCCCGAAATTATTATTACCAATGAATAGTTGCCGGTTCATTATTTTGTTGATATTGAATGTTTTTCTTTCTTTTTTTACTTTGTTTTATTTAATTAATTAATAATACACATGTGATTAGAATCAAACTAGTAGGTTCTATTTTTCTTTTATATCCATTGCATCACATAACTAAAACAATATTGTTTTAGGATGAAAAGGATCGCGCCGCAAATCACGTCAAAAACCGTTCCAGGTCACGCAAATTAAACCATCTAAAACAGGTGCGCGTTTCCGGTGTTATTTAGCAGCTTGCATATGTGAATAAGTTTTCGTTGTTAAGCGTTTTTAAGATACAGACTTGCTATTTAGAAAAAGATTATACAGCAATTTATGTTAATATTCGAGTGATCTTTCTTCTTCAGTCCAACGTGACACATTTGCGTGAATATGAAATCTGTAATGCGATTGGTTCAAATCATGTAATCAACCAATGAAATGCGCGCTTTCAAATTGATGAACTTTAATGAAGGGAGATAATTTTCAACAAATACGGCTGCAAATTACACGCAATAAAATATTTTTTTAGACTAGCCCAACGGGCAACCATTTTTGAAAGAGAGACTAGCCCGGATTCAGACTGGACTAGCCCTGGGCGTCGGGCTATCCTATTCTTGGAGCCCTGTACTTATTGAAGTTTGAGGTATCATGGAGTAGGCATACAGGGAGGAGAAACGGATTGTTTTGCCATTTTATGTTGTCTCGCGTGTGTTTCACTACTGCGTGAAAATTACTACTTTCGGTTGTTTCGCGCGTGTGTGAAAAACAGCAAATTCTTATAAATTATTACACTTACAAACTCAATAAAGGTGCAAAATGTAAACATAAGTACTATTTATTCACATTGTGTCCTCTGATACAGAGCGTGTATTGTTTGCTTGTATAAAAGCACATTTTACCAGACGGTTCCGTGTAACAAAGATGGCGCCACTCTGCGCCAAAAAAAAAATGGTGACAGTGTATAGATATTGCAAACGAGATACGAGATTACGGGTTATTTAGGCATTAATAATAACAAAAAGTGAATAGTAGACATTTTTATCTTTGTCAAGAAGGTAATTTCATGGGGGTGATTATAAGACAAAGCCTAAAAGGAGTTGATGAAAATGTGCCTTCTGAGATATCAGCTGCAATTTTTAATTTTTCAAATTAAAAATGGTGTGGAGCTATTGCAAACGAGGTACGAAGTATGGGTTATATTAGGCATTAATAATAACAAAAAGTGAATAGTAGACATATTTATCTTTGTCAAGAAGGTAATTTTGTGATGTTGATTATAACAGAAAGCCGTAAAAAAGAGGCAGTAAAACTGCCTAATTTGAGATGTTGGCTGAAATTTTAACTTTTTAAATGTAACGCGCTTACGATCGATTTACCTGTATCGATAAAATAGTAAATGGCGGCGTTCTAGCCCGACGACATAAATCGATAAACCAGAGCGTTTATGAACCCGTTTTTCGCCCCTGTATACTTACTCCCTGGAGGTATTAAATGACAATCAAGTACCTCCAGCAGTTACTAGCAATTACTAGTCGATGCTTGAAAGAAAAAAATAAGTCGACTGTTTGACACAAATTAATACCATTTAAAAAAGACGGACAGCTATAATGAATATATATAAGCGGAAGAGGAAATACGTTATATTTTATGGTAACGGCTAAGTGTAAACATTTTACATTAATGTTTTTTTCAAAACTTGTTTTGAGAATACGCATTAGTAAATTATGTAATTCGCAATACAAATTGTTTCATGCGTACAAAACGCATTGTGATGAAAGCTTATCTGAAGCACTGTGATACAGAGCATTGTTCCCTTGCAATAAACTCATACATGTATATGTTTATTTACGAAGTAAAGTGTCAACTGAACACTTCTTAGTACCTTTTTCCTTTTAATTCTTTGCTACCCTTTCAATTCCCAGGGGTCTCGCGATAAGGCAAAGTCGCTTTAAACTTCGCTCTGATTTAGCCGACCGCTTTTTTATCTTAGTATGTGGGGCGAAATTTGAGTCGCCATCATTTTTGGGTCAATATCGGCAATTTCAAATGTGATTAACCTCATAATTAACAAAACCCTCTAAAATACCATGGTTCGCACAGACTTGAAAAGGCCCTACATTTTGATGAGTTGCTTGAAAAGACCCTAAATTGCATGTCAGGCCCTAAAAAGTACCTAAATTTACTCTATACGGCCCTAAAAATTAGTTTTGGTGGCCCTAAATTTCATTTCGCACATTATTTGGGCTGTCAAGGTGTTGTTGCTTCTAAAAATAGAATGAATTCAAGAACGACAACTCCTACGAAATTTCCAAAAATAGAATGAATTCAAGAACGACAACTCCTACGAAATTAGATTTGTACTATTGTACATTGTACTCAGTTTGATTCATACTCGGTTATATTTCAGAGGGGAAGTTATTAGCCAGCCAACGACTGAGCCAACCGTGCAGCCATTTTTGCACGGCCGTTTTTACAAAGCATTGATGTAAAAGTTTTACTCATAATCTATGGATTTCCTCTTCGCTTTATAATACATTAATTTAACAGACAGCTGTACCGTGAGTGCGTTTAGCAGGTGTGATTTTTATAATCACAATTATAACATCACAAGAACTGTCCTAAAGTTACATTTCTATAACCTCACAAGGATTATCAGTATAAGTTCAGGTATTTGTTGAACTGACCCGGAGTTTTTTGTGTTCTTGGGCAAGACACTTTCCCTTAGCCTCGTCCGTCGGATGGGGACGTAAACCGGGCGGTCCCGTGTATTGGTCTAGCCTCCGAGCATGTTAAAGAACCATAGGAATCTATTCAATAATAAGAGTAGGGCACGGTTCCCGGATTCCTATGTATCCTTCCCCTCTCTCTGGGGTGGCTCAAAATAACATATACTGTGTTGATGAGTAGTTAAACAACATTCAGTTGAATTCTGTGGGCTTGACTTTACTAGTTCCCCATTTCCTATGTCTAAAGCTCACAGGGACACCAGAACTTATCTCAAAGTGTTTTTAATGAATTGCATGACAAAACAGTGTCGGTAACTATACATTCAAACACTTGTTTCCTGTGAAAAACAAATTATTCTCATTAATCCACTACAGTGAAAACACTAGTGGCGGCACGATTCTGAGTTTTGCCACGTTATTTATAACGTTAAAAAAAACAGATGATGCGGAAAGTCCATTGTTGTTAGAATTGTCTTGTAGATTTCCGCAACCCGATAATCAGGTATGTTTGTTTCTTTAAAAAAAAAATCTACGGAATGTACATTCTAGCGTTTCCCCAAGATTTATATTGAATGGATTCAGAGATATAGTGACGAAATATTCAATTGAATGTTGTTTGACAACCCAACAACACACCATAGGTTAGCAAGAGCTGCCCCAGAGAGAAGGCTATGCTAAATAGGAATCCGGGAACCTGCCATCCTCTTCATAACAAAAGATTCCTATGTTTTTTAACAAGTCCATATGATACACAAGACCGCCCAGTTAACGTCTGCATCAGACAGACGAGGATAGAGAAAGAACACACTGATGAATCTCAATGGTGCCAGTGAGACTTGACCTCAGGTCCTCCAGAAATCACGAAAAGGGAAGTCATAAATTCATGAAGTTAGATATAAGAATATAAAAAAGTCTTGAAGTTAGAAGTAAGGTTTTCAAAAAGCTATGACGGTTGAAAACAATGAAGTCGGAAGTCACTCCATGGAGCTCCCATAAAACGGAAATGCCCAACTTTATAGAACTGCCACACTGGAATACCACACCGTAGCCATGTCATTATTCACCCGCAATGGGGCACACAGTCACATTATTCTGACACCAGGTCGTCTAGTCCTAGCCCTACCCTTTATACTTTGAGCATAAAGCAATTGGGCCGCTTGTACCCTTTTTATGAAGTCTTTATTATGACCTGGCCGGAGTTTGGACAAACGACCTCCTGCATGTGATGAGGATTCTCCACTATTATGCCATAGATGAATACACTTGGAATGATTTTTTGAATTGGTAGCTCATACTGTAATTTAATTAAGGATGAGAAAATATGGATATTTTGTAAGGCGTTAGATGTTTATTATCAATACATGTTTATTAACTTGTGGTGGCCGAGTGGTTGCCATACATGTATTTGCAACTTGTCTAAGGTCCCGGGTTTGATTCCCTGTGGGGTCAAAGCTCTGATTTTTAAAAATGCATTCAAAAATGCGCTCCCGCAGTTTCTTACTCGGCCAAGAAATTGCAATGGAAGTATGCCATCTTTCAAGGCGGATGTAAACTGGTCGATCCCATTGAAGAGCGAGCCATACCCCATGCACAACAGTGATTGACAGCCGTAAACCTAAGCCTTATCTCCATTTTGAGGCTTCTTAGGTCCCCAATAAACATTCAGAATTTAAATAAAAGAAATGAAGAAAGATGTAGAAATGTAATATGTATCTAAACCGCAAGCAATAATGGACATTAAACTCTATTTATAGTATTAAACACACAATTGACGTGTCTGTTACAAAGTATTTATTGAAACCTTTATCATATTAATGCGACCTTTTGCTGTCTAAGGTTAATCACGCTGCTGCTATTATTTTCACTGTAAAATGGATGTACATTTGAATATAGTGTTGTTATTTTGTTGTTGTTTTTAGCTCTACTGGCCAAGGACCAGCAGAGCTTATGGGATGATGTGGTGTCCGTCATCTGTCCGTTAACTTTTACCTCGTTATGACGATAGGGCCTTCATTTTTCATCCAATCTTTACCAAACTTTAACATATTATTAATATCAATGAAAGCTCGGACAAATTCGAAAACCAGCTAGATCGGACCAGTAACAGTGGAGTTATGGCCCTTGATTTAGTTAAAAATGCTATATTTTGCCTCAAGACGATTGGTTTTGTCATTATTATTTTTTTTTGTTTATTTATTTTTTATGTTGAATTTTTTATTTTTTAAAAAAAAATTATAGATTGTTTTTTTGTTGTTTTTTAGCTCTAATGACCAAGTTCGAAAACCAGCCAGATCGGACCAGTAACAGAGGAGTTATGGCTCTTGTTCAGTTAAAAATGCTACATTTTGCCTCGTTAATATGGTAGTGCCTTCATTTTTCATCTGATCTTTACCAGATTCTTTAGTTATGGCCCTTGATTTAGTTAAAAATGCTGTATTTTCCCCAAATCTTTCAAAAAAACACTTAAATTGCAGTCACTCGCTTCATTGATGTTATAAGAGCCATGTTAGCCAATAGAGCATCCACAGGCCCTCTTGGGCCTCTTGTTGTTGTTTTTTGTTGACACATAATTTATGCGTGTAACATATGTGCAAAGAACATTCGCTGTCCATTTGACATATTTTAATAATTTCCCACAGGTAAATCCTTCTATCTTGCACAGTTTATGGCTTGTGCAATAGGTTATTGCCAGTTTGACAAATAGAGTACACCTTTGTAGTCTATATATACCTCACGTTTTGTTTGCCAGCTATAAATCATATAACACCATACCCACGGCTGACCCAGTCAAGACCAGGATCGTGAGGATGTCTGATTAGTATAAGGCTGACCATAAAAAATTGTTGGTTTGCTGTTTCCCTACCTACTCACCAAAAAGGGCCCTACCCAAAACTTTTTATAGCAATGATTTAAAAAGTATATTTTTCTTTAATTTCTTACATGTTTTTACTATCTTTGGCAAAAAGAAAAATTCACCTACCTACAGGATCTACCAATTATAAAATTCTGGATCGGGAAACAGCAAACAAATATATTTTTAAGGATGACCTTAATTGCAGTGCTGAGGCTAACTAGTTTGCTGTTGTCTGTGTTGCTGGCCTTACAGTAAAATACTATGAGGTGGTCAGGATTGTAAAGATGCTGCGTCTAAAACTTTTTCGCTTCTCACCTCTGCGGGTTCGAATCCCACTGGGAGCTCAACTTGTCAAATGAGAAAGCGTCGATTTTTATATAGATAGTTGGTGGAATACAGTACTGGTTCTACCCAGGAAAAATGGGGTGGTCTGCCCCTACCACATAAAATCAACCGTTATATATAGCCTAACATGTGCTGAAAATGACATAACATACAAATCAGACAAAGGTATATCTAGTAAGCTATGCTGGAGTTTGACAACTATTAATTCAGTTTTACCATTTCCCCACAGTGGGATTATTTATATCATATAAATGAACTTTCGGTTTGCTTTTTGCTTCGAGTTGTCTAACTATATCGCTTGATTTATGATGAATAAAGATAGCAATTTTTATAACATTTTCATCAACTTATAGTCTTGTCTGACCATTTTCCCCCGAACTATAACATTTTGACGCAATTAACTATACACTGGGGCAAACAATTATAAAACTAGTGTAGCGTAAAAAGTTGACATAAATCCGGATACTCTTTATTATTTGAGTGTCCCTATCAAAAATAGCCAAGAGAAAGAATTTAACAGTAAGCTAATATTTTCAACTCCCCAGAAAAGCATTTTGCTGGCTTTTTTCCCTTCATGTGGTTGAAATCATTTCTGTGCTGGCGTGCCACAGTCGGTAGAGCGGCGTATTTGTAACCGGAGGCCCCGGGTTCAATTCTCCGTGGTGCCACTGAGTTCCGTTGGTGTGTTCTTGGGCAATACACTTTCCCTTAGCCTCGTCCGTCGGATGGGGACGTAAACCAGGCGGTCCCGTGTATCGGTCTATCCTCCGAGCACGATAAAGAACCATAGGAATCTATTCGATAATAAGAGTAGGGCAGGTTCCCGGATTCCTATGTATCCTTCCCCTCTCTCTTGGGCGGCTCTAAATAACCTATACTGTGTTGATGAGCCGTTAAACAACATTCAATTCAATTCTGTGCATAGCAATGTTATGCATGTACAACACTTATATAAGATGAGTGTGAAAGACCACATTTAACCAGGGGTCACATGCTTTAATGTAGATTTATATAGGAATCGAATTAAAAATCTTCTCTGAAACCACAATGCATAGAGCTTTCATATATTGCATAAAAGCTTATGCTTTTCATCCAAGTTTGTTCCAAGATACCTTGGCGGTCACAGTTTTACATAGAGTTATATAGGATTTTTTTTTTAAAGAAAATCTTCTCTGAACAACAAAAGCTAGAGATCTAGTATTCTGCGTTTAGCTAAGCTTATGATCCTCTACCAAGTTTGTTCAAATGGTGAAATGGGGCACCACAGGGATCCCAGAAATGGGGCACCACAGGGATCCCATGTTTTACATCACCACAGGGATCCCATGTTTTACATAGACTGATATACAGTCAGGGGTGTAACTTTTATTTTTGAAATATCTTTAAACGGGTTGTTTTCAAGAACAAAATCATTTCCCTTTGACACAGAGTTATTTCAGAGTTCATTCCTCTTACTTTCAGGAAAATAATTATTTAGGATACTTCCATGAAAAATAATTTTATCTTTATAAAACTATAGTTGCTGCAGATATAAATCCTTTTGACAGAAAACTTGACTAGGATGTATTGTCTTTAAGAGCTTGCATAAAATATTTAGAAACTTTGTGTAAAAGAAGTAATGGCAAATTAGTTAACAACAAAGATAAGAGAACAAGGGGAAAATATCATACATCATAGGAAAGTTCTAGTTTTAATTCAAAGACGAGAGATGAAAATGAATATATCTGAAAATTACTTGTTGCAGCCAACAGTGTTTTTAGCTCGTCGTCGGCGTTAACTTTTGTCTCGTTAAGACGATAGGGCCTTCATTTTGCATCCGATCTTTACCAAACTTTAACAGGTTGTTAATATCAATGAAAGCTCGGACGAGTTCGAAAACCAGCCAGATCGGACAAGTAACAGCAGAGATATGGCCTTTGATTTAGTTTAAAATGCTATATTGCTATATTTTGCCCATAAGACGATAGGGCCTTCATTTTTCATCCTATCTTTACCAAACTTTACCACATTGTTAATATCAATGAAAGCTCGAACAAGTTCGAAAACCAGCCAGATCTGACCATTAACAGCAGAGTTATGGTCCTTGATTTAGTTAAAAATACTATATTGTTATATTTTGCCTCGTTTAGACGATAGGGCCTTCATTTTTCATCCTATCTTTACCAAACTATACCACATTGTTAATTTCAATGACAGCTCAGACAAGTTCGAAAACCAGCCATATCGGACTAGTAACAGTGGAGTTATGGCCCTTGATTTAGTTAAAAATGCTATATTTTGCATCCTTGAGACGATAGAGGCTTCATTGTTCATCCGATCTTTACAAATCTTTATCAGATTGTTAATGTTGTTGAAAGCTCGAATAAGTTTGAAAAACAGCCATATCGGACCAGTTACAGCGGAGTTATGGCCCTTGATTTAGTTAAAAATGCTATATTTTACCTCGTTAAGATGATAGGGGCTTTATTGTTCATCCGATCTTTACCAAACTTTATCAGATTGTTAATATCAATGAAATCTCGGATAAGTTCGAAAACCATTCATATCGGACTAGTAGCAGCGGAGTTATGGCCCTTGATTTAGTTAAAAATGCTATATTTTGCCTCATTAAGACGATAGGGCCTTCATTTTTCATCTGATCTTTACCAAACTTTATCAGATTGTTAATGTCTATAAAAGCTTGGTCAAGTTCGAAAACCAGCCAGATCGGACCAGTAACAGCGGAGTTATGGCCCTTGAGTTTGTTAAAAATGCTATAATTTGCCTCGTCATACAATAGGGCTTTTATTTTGCATCTGATCTTTGCCAAGCTTTAGCAGATTTTATGACTTTCTTTTTTAGCTCTACTGGCCGAAGGCCAGCAGAGCTTATGGGATGCTGAGTTGTCCGTTGTCCGTCGGTTGTCGGTTGTCCGTCGTCCGTCGTCCGTCGTTAACTTTGTCTCGTTAAGACGATAGGGCCTTCATTTTTCATCCGACCTTTACCATACTTTAACATGTTGTGAATATCAATGAAAGCTCGAATGAGTTCGAAAACCAGCCAGATCGGACAAGTAACAGCGGAGTTATGGCCCTTGATTTAGTTAAAAATGCTATACTGCTGTATTTTGCCTCGTTAAGACTATAGGGCCTTCATTTTTCATCCTATCTTTATCAAGCTTTACCACATTGTTAATATCAATGAAAGCTCGGACAAGTTCGAAAACCAGCCAGATCGGACCAGTAACAGCGGAGTTATGGTCCTTGATTTAGTTTAAAATGCTTTATTGCTATATTTTGCCTCGTTAAGACGATAGGGCCTTTATTTTTCATCCTATCATTACTAAACTTTACCACATTGTTAATATCAATGAAAGCTCGGACAAGTTCGAAAACCAGCAATATCGGAATAGTAAAAGTGGAGTTATGGCCCTTGATTTAGTTAAAAATGCCATATTTTGCCTCGTTAAGACGATAGGGGCTTCATTGTTCATCCGATCTTTAGTAAACTTTATCAGATTGTTAATGTCGTTAAAAGCTTGAACAAGTTCGAAAACCAGCCATATTGGACCAGTTACAGCGGAGTTATGGCCCTTGATTTAGTTAAAAATGCTATATTTTGCCTCGTTAAGACGATAGGGGCTTCATTGTTCATCCGATCTTTACCAAACTTTATCAGATTGTTAATATCAATGAAAGCTCGACAAGTTTGAAAACCATTCATATCGGACTAGTAACAGCAGAGTTATGGCACTTGATTTAGTTCAAAATGCTATATTTTGCCTCGTTAAGATTTTACATCCGATCTTTACCAAACTTTATCAGATTGTTAATGTCTATGAAAGCTTGGTCAAGTTTGAAAACCAACCAGATCGAACCAGTAACAGTGGAGTTATGGCCCTTGATTTTGTTAAAAATGCTATAATTTGCCTCTTCATACGATAGGCCCTTCATTTTGCATCTGATCTTTGCCAAACTTTAGCTGATTTTATGACTCTTTTTTATATATATATATATTTTTTTTTTTAATAATTTTTTTTTTTTAAATATTGTTATTTTAAATTATTTTATTTTTTTTATTTTTCCTTTGAATATATATATTTTTTATTTTTTAAAAAACTTTTTTTTTAATATTTTTTTTTAATTTTTTAAATTTTTTAATTATTAATTTTTTAAAAAACTTTTTTTTTAAATTATTATTATTTTTATTTTTTTTAACTCTATGTTGGACCAGTCGGACCAGTAACAGAGGAGCTATGGCTCTTGATTTAGTTAAAAATGCTATATTTTGCCTCGTTAATATGATAGGGCCTTCATTTTCATCTGATCTTTACCAAACTTTACCAGATTCTTTATAGTTATGGCCCTTGCTTTAGTTAAAAAGCAGTTTTTTTAATGGCAGTCACTCGCTTCATTGATGTTATAAGAGCCGTGTTAGCCAGTAGAGCGTCTACAGGCCCTCTTGGGCCTCTTGTTTTATATATATATATATATTTTATTTATTTTTTTAATAAATAATTTATTTTTTAATTATTTATTTTAATAAAAAAAAAAATAATTTTTTTTAATTGAATTACTTTTTTTTTTTCCTTTTTTTTTTATATATATATTTTTTTAATTATTATTGATTTTTATTTAATTTTGTTTATTTTTTTTTCATTATTATATTTTTTTATTTATTTTTTAGCTCTATGTTGGACTAGTCGGACCAGTAACAGAGGAGCTATGGCTCTTGATTTAGTTAAAAATGCTATATTTTGCCTCGTTAATATGATAGGGCCTTCATTTTCATCTGATCTTTACCAAACTTTACCAGATTCTTTAGTTATGGCCCTTGCTTTAGTTAAAAAGCAGTTTTTTTAATGGCAGTCACTCGCTTCATTGATGTTATAAGAGCCGTGTTAGCCAGTAGAGCGTCTACAGGCCCTCTTGGGCCTCTTGTTTTATATTATTATTATTTTTTTATTTTTTTTAATTATTTTTTTTAATAAATAATTTATTTTTTAATTATTTATTTTAATAATTTATTTTTTTTATTAATTTTTAGCTCTACTGATCAGAGATCAGCAGAGCTTATGCCGTGGTGCGGAGTCCGTCGTCCGTCCGTCCGTCTGTCCGTCTGTCCGTCTGTCCGTCTGTCTGTCCGTAAACTTTTATTTGTAGCGACTTCACAGCTGAAACTACTGGATGGATATTCATGAAACTTTACAGAAATGTTGCCCATAAAGTCTAGTTGATCCTAGCAAAAATTCATGTTGATGTGAAATCCAAGATGGCCGCCAAAGCTAAAAATAGAGTTTTAAAATACAAGTTTGTAGCGACTTCTTCTTGAAAACTATAAGTGATATTGATATGGGACTTTTTCTAAAATGATCAGCATGACATGATGTTGATCCTAGTCAAAAATCGTTTTGATTCAACGTTAAACATGGCTGCCAGCGGCCATCTTTGTTTACATAGAGTTATATAGTAAAAACTTGTAGCGACTTCACAGCTGAAACTACTGGATGGATATTCATGAAACTTTACAGAAATGTTGCCCATAAAGTCTAGTTGATCCTAGCAAAAAATCATGTTGATGTGAAATCCAAGATGGCCGCCAAAGCTAAAAATAGAGTTTTAAAATACAAGTTTGTAGCGACTTCTTCTTGAAAACTATAAGTGATATTGATATGGGACTTTTTCTAAAATGATCAGCATGACATGATGTTGATCCTAGTCAAAAATCGTTTTGATTCAACGTTAAACATGGCTGCCAGCGGCCATCTTTGTTTACATAGAGTTATATAGTAAAAACTTGTAGCGACTACTCCTCTGAAACTAC
>JAWPHD010024010.1:0-20484 GCA_037043455.1 Cyrtodaria siliqua
CTGCCTCCATTGTAAACAAATACAAATTTTATACCCGCTGAAAGGAACTTCATTTTCTCTAATATTTTGACAACTATATCCAAGATTTTTTGCAAATTAAAATGTGTTTTTTTTTTATCCCCCTCTTACCCTACTTTTTTATTGAAAAAATCGGCAAAAAATACTGGCCTGATTTCAAATATGGTATATAAGCAATTCATAGAAGAAATTTTATTTAAACTGTAACTATTTTCCTATTTTATTCGTAAATGTTGGTTTAGGTTTTTATACATCATACCTTGGTGTTATTAGTTTGCTTGAGGGCTAACTTTGATTTGGTTTTGCTCAGTGGCTCATCTTCGTCACTCCCAGAGCTGGATACGTCACTTGGCTACAAACAATAGAAATGTGGATTTAAACCAAAATAGAGTCACGTGACGACAAAAACATATTTTTATTTCAGATATAATCAAGGGCAATAACACTGTAAACACTTTTGTCAAACTTCATTTAAGATATTGTAACAAATCTTTAGTTCAAATATGGAAAGTTAACTAAAAGTGTGTAAACAAGCTAAAATGAGTTTGTTTTCAATCAACTTCATCATGCATCATTCACCGCCTCAGCGATATGTACGTCTGGCCACTTTCTTCGAAGGTAAGACAAATCTTTATGAAATTTAACAATCAGTTAAAAAAAATGTTGTTTTTTTGTTGTTGAATAAAACATTTTTTTTTTTAAATTGGAATTAAAGGCATTTTTTCAAGGGTGGTCAGGAAAACAGAAAAAGAGCATTTTGTATTGGTGGTGTATTAACCATTCAACGACTTTATACATGCTGCTTGAAGCAGCTACCTGCCAACAACAACCATATTTTACAACATATGAACTCTGTTACTAAACCTACAGACGACGAGGTATAACTTACATATTTTGAGAATCCAAACTCTATAGACACAATATAAACGGCTATAACCAGCCAGGCCAAACCCCAAAACTGAAGCGTTGATTTAAGAGTTACCAACTCATTTTATACATATTCAATCATGGGTATTTTAAGAAATTGTGAATAAACCTATACTTTAATTGGTACACATACATTATTATATGACCTAAACACCTGGATAAAGTTTTGATAAACAGTTTTGTAGTGGAATTTTGCCGTTATCTGGAGGGTTAGTTTCTTTTAGTTTCTTTAAGCATATATGGTGTGCATTACCAAATACCTGAATGGGTTCCTTTATGGTTTTCTTCACAGGGGTGTCGTTGTCTGTACTGATGTCTAATATCTTACGCTGAGATTTTAAAGTTTTGTTACTAGAGCTTATACGCTTCTTCGGCGTATCGTCATCAGAATTTCTATCACAGATGGCGCTCTGTTTACTCTGAGGGGAATCACTTGTACTAGACTCCGAATCGCTTCTTTTAGCTGATCTGCTTTTCTTTTTTGCTAGAGGTGTATTCCCCGTGCTCGTGTCCGAGTCGTAATTTTTAATTTTATTTTTATTTTGTTTCTGTGCTAAAGGTGTATCACAAGAGCTAAAGTCTGAGTCGTTATTCGTAATTTTGTCTTTCTTTTGTTTTTGCTTTAATGGTGTAATGCCACCCATGCTTTGTTCAGAATCAGAAACTTTAACTTTGAATTTCTTTTGTTTTTGTTTTAAAGGTGTATCCCCCGTGCTCGTGTCCGAGTCGTAATTTTTAACTTTTTTTTTATTTTGTTTCTGTGCTAAAGGTGTATCACCAGAGCTAAAGTCTGAGTCGTTATTCGTAATTTTGTCTTTCTTTTGTTTTTGCTTTAATGGTGTTATGCCACCCATGCTTTGTTCAGAATCAGAAACATTAACTTTGTTTTTCTTTCGTTTTTGCTTTAATGGTGTAATGCCACCCATGCTTTGTTCAGAATCAGAAACTTTAACTTTGAATTTCTTTTGTTTTTGTTTTAAAGGTGTATCTCCCGTGCTTATGTCCGAGTCATCATTCGTAACTTTGCCTTTCTTTCGTTTTTGCCTTAAAGGTGTATCGCCACTCATGCTTTCCTCTGAATCTGAGATTTCAAATATGTCTTTCTTTTGTTTTAAAGGTGTATCACCACCCATGCTTTCCTCAGAATCGGACATTTTAGCTTTGTTTTTCTTTTGTTTTTGTTTTAACGGGGTATCACACGTGCTTACGTCGGAGTTATCAATGATAGCTTTGCCTCTCTTTTGTTTTTGTTTTAAAGGTGTGCCTTTCTTTTGTTTTTGTTTTTGTTTTAAAGGTGTATCATCAGTGCTAATATCCGAGTCATTATTTGTAGCTTTGCCTTTCTTTTGTTTCTGTTTTAAAGGTGTATCGCCACCCATGCTTTCCTCAGAATCGGACATTTTAGCTTTGCCTTTCTTTTGGTTTTGTTTTAAAGGTGTATCTCCCGTGCTAACATCTGAGTCTTCATTGTTTAACTTACTCCTACCGTTCTTTAACTTTATCAAAGGGCTATCACCGGAACTTGAGTTTGAGTCAATGTTTCGAGCATCAGTTTTGAAATCAGACACTTCTCTAAGCGGTGTTCTGTCGGAGGAATTTGGAATTTTCCCCTCAGTTTGTTTCTGCTCGGAATCACTCAATTCTATAACATTCCCAAAGCTGTTTTTCTTTTCCGTTGATATTTTCCCGTCACTTTTACGTACTTTTCTCCTCTTAGTTGTCTGTTTTTCCTTTTCCCCATCATCTTCGTCGGAATCTGAATTAAGCACCGCTGTACGCTTTCTTTTCTTAACTATCAGTTTTTTCTTACTTAATTCGGACCCTGAAAGCCGCGATAGTTTCAGTTTACTTCTAAACACTTTTGAGTATTTTTCTGGCGTTTTACGCAGAATCAATGATTCGGTGTCAAACGGATCATCTGTATCCATCTTTAATGGTGTAGGCAACGTGGAATCACACGTGGAATCAGAATTAATCTCAATCGCTTCAACAATTGTTTCATGTTTTTCGCTTTTTTAATCGGACTTCTGCCTGCATATTGTCATCTTCACTAATCAAGATTATCGAGTCAGAGCTGTCGCCAGCTTGCTTTAATTTGTCCACTCTGGTCCCTACGCCCAACAAACTTTTCACAGCTTTACTCTTTTTATCCCCTGTTGAATATAAAACATCCAATCATTTTAATTAGACAAGATATCTTCAGATTTCAAATGCTATTAAGAATTATGTCCCCTTATCCCATTTGAAATTGCATTTTAATAATCCCAAATATTTTTACAGGAAACTTCCAGTTTAATATGTTTACACATTTATCTAGACAGTGCTACACTTGGACCATAAATACAAACTTGATAAAAGTGTGCATTGATCCTTATACTCAGCTTGATAAAAGTGTGCATTGATCCATGACTCAGCTTGATAAAAGTGAGCATTGATCCATACTCAGCTTGATAAAAGTGAGCATTGATCCATACTCAGCTTGATAAAAGTGTGCATTGATCCATACTCAGCTTGATAAAAGTGAGCATTGATCCATACTCAGCTTGATAAAGTGTGCATTGATCCATACTCAGCTTGATAAAAGTGTGCATTGATCCATACTCAGCTTGATAAAAGTGTGCATTGATCCATACTCAGCTTGATCCATACTCAGCTTGATAAAAGTGTGCATTGATCCATACTCAGCTTGATAAAAGTGTGCATTGATCCATACTCAGCTTGATAAAAGTGTGCATTGATCCATACTCAGCTTGATAAAAGTGTGCATTGATCATACTCAGCTTGATAAAAGTGTGCATTGATCCATACTCAGCTTGATAAAAGTGTGCATTGATCCATACTCAGCTTGATAAAAGTGTGCATTGATCCATACTCAGCTTGATAAAGTGTGCATTGATCCATACTCAGCTTGATAAAAGTGTGCATTGATCCATACTCAGCTTGATAAAAGTGTGCATTGATCCATACTCAGCTTGATAAAAGTGTGCATTGATCCATACTCAGCTTGATAAAAGTGAGCATTGATCCATACTCAGCTTGATAAAAGTGAGCATTGATCCATACTCAGCTTGATAAAAGTGAGCATTGATCCATACTCAGCTTGATAAGTGTGCATTGATCCATACTCAGCTTGATAAAAGTGTGCATTGATCCATACTCAGCTTGATAAAAGTGTGCATTGATCCATACTCAGCTTGATAAAGTGAGCATTGATCCATACTCAGCTTGATAAAGTGAGCATTGATCCATACTCAGCTTGATAAAAGTGAGCATTGATCCATACTCAGCTTGATAAAAGTGTGCATTGATCCATACTCAGCTTGATAAAAGTGAGCATTGATCCATACTCAGCTTGATAAAAGTGTGCATTGATCCATACTCAGCTTGATAAACAGTGTGCATTGATCCATACTCAGCTTGATAAAAGTGAGCATTGATCCATACTCAGCTTGATAAAAGTGTGCATTGATCCATACTCAGCTTGATAAAAGTGTGCATTGATCCATACTCAGCTTGATAAAAGTGTGCATTGATCCATACTCAGCTTGATAAAAGTGAGCATTGATCCATACTCAGCTTGATAAAAGTGAGCATTGATCCATACTCAGCTTGATAAAAGTGAGCATTGATCCATACTCAGCTTGATAAAAGTGAGCATTGATCCATACTCAGCTTGATAAAAGTGTGCATTGATCCATACTCAGCTTGATAAAAGTGTGCATTGATCCATACTCAGCTTGATAAAAGTGTGCATTGATCCATACTCAGCTTGATAAAAGTGTGCATTGATCCATACTCAGCTTGATAAAAGTGTGCATTGATCCATACTCAGCTTGATAAAAGTGTGCATTGATCCATACTCAGCTTGATAAAAGTGTGCATTGATCCATACTCAGCTTGATAAAAGTGTGCATTGATCCATACTCAGCTTGATAAAAGTGTGCATTGATCCATACTCAGCTTGATAAAAGTGTGCATTGATCATACTCAGCTTGATAAAAGTGAGCATTGATCCATACTCAGCTGATAAAAGTGAGCATTGATCCATACTCAGCTTGATAAAAGTGAGCATTGATCCATACTCAGCTTGATAAAAGTGTGCATTGATCCATACTCAGCTTGATAAAAGTGTGCATTGATCCATACTCAGCTTGATAAAAGTGTGCATTGATCCATACTCAGCTTGATCCATACTCAGCTTGATAAAAGTGTGCATTGATCCATACTCAGCTTGATAAAAGTGTGCATTTGATCCATACTCAGCTTAAAAGTGTGCATTGATCCATACTCAGCTTGATAAAAGTGTGCATTGATCCATACTCAGCTTGATAAAAGTGTGCATTGATCCATACTCAGCTTGATAAAAGTGTGCATTGATCCATACTCAGCTTGATAAAAGTGTGCATTGATCCATACTCAGCTTGATAAAAGTGAGCATTGATCCATACTCAGCTTGATAAAAGTGTGCATTGATCCACACTCAGCTTATGTTATAATCAAGGTGACCATGTGTATATTATTTAATTCGCATAACAAGTTTGTATACATTATTTAAGAAACATACAGATTTAGTTTAAACTTATTTATTTTACATCTACTGTAACGATCTGGGTTTACAATGGACGCAAAGGCTATTATAGTCGTGCTTAGCGGGTTAAGGGTTAACCATAGAAATGGAGGATGGTGTTGGTTTTTTTCCCAAGTTTTCTTCGGAGTCAGATTTGACTTTGTATGGAGACTTGTCCCTTGATGGTAGAGAACGGATGGGCGAAAATTAAACCCAGGTTTTGCCAAAATGGAGCCATATGTCTCCATTCCTTCAACATTTTTGGGAGATCAATGTTTCATTTAATACATCCGACCGGTAGCAGAAAATGTGTTCATAACAGACTTAGCATGATGCACAGAAATGAATCTGCACCACACTTGAAATCCGCAGAGGAAAGCAGCAATGGCGCAGCATAGATCACTGGTATATATAGCATGGTGACAGTTCTATGGTATCACGGTACGTAAATGGTTTTACGAAAAAAATAACTGTAAACAATATTTAAAGAACGAGGAAACTCAAATGCTTTCCGTGACCCTTCTACTAAATTGTTACGATATAAAATGTAATCGATTTTACGTAAAAATGTCAGAATTAGATTTGAAAAGAAGGGTCCCCTCACTGAGCTTATTATTTTTTAAATTCTACGGTATCAAGTATGCATGAACACATCGTTTATCATGTTAGGTTTTTTTTTACAAATAGGGGAAGGCGCCCAGGCCCTTTCAGAGGTGAAAAAACGCGTGATTTTTTCGATTTAGGGAAAAAAAATTATTGCGGTAATTTTGCCAGCTGTGCGACATCGCTGATAAAAGTTCACAACATGTATCGGAAACCACAACAGTTAATTCCCTTGTTATTAGTCATTGTCGTAAAGTGTTCTACGATAAACAATTGCGAAGCGTCGAAGGCGATTTATCGTTGTTTTTTTGTCCATGATTTTTTATTTTTTTTATTTTTTTAAAAACAGGGGAAAAATGTAGGTTCCCCAGATTGGGGAAGACGCTGGATCAGTTATATAGTAAAAAAAATACTGCATGTATATGTTAGAAACTGGTATAAATGCATTGAGTGACCATTTCTAGAAACAATAATGTAGAACAGACTCACCAAACAACAAGAGGTCAATGACCTTGAAGCTCTACTCATAGATTTTTGATAGCTAGGTCAACATTCCTGTGAAGTTTCATGAAAATCTATCAAGTAGTTTCATAGGAGTAGTCGCTACAAGTTTTCATTATATAACTCTATGTAAACAAATATGTTTAATGTCAAATCAAAATAATTTTTGACAAGGATCAACGTCATGTCATACTGATCATTTCAGAAAAAGTCCCATATCAATATCACCTATAGTTGGCCGCTGACAGCCATGTTTAACATCGAAGCAAAAAACGATTTTCGACATGGACCAACATCATGACAAGCTGATCATTTTAGAAAAAGTCCCATATCAATATCACTTTTAGTTTTCAAGAAGTAGTCGACATAAACTTGTTTTTGGAAAATCTATTTAGCATTGGTGGCCATCTTGAATTTCCGGCCGACCTGAAGTTTTGCTAGGATCAATTAGACATCAAGAGCAACATTCGTGTGAAGTTTCATGAAAATCCGTCAAGTTGTTTCAGAGCAGTAGTCGCTACAAGTTTTCATTATATAACTCTATGTAAACAAAGATGGCCGCTGGCAGCCATGTATAATGTCGAATCAAAATAATTTTCGACAAGGATCAACATCATGTCATACTGATCATTTTAGTAAAAGACGCATATCAATATCACTTATAGTTTTCAAGAAGTAGTCGCTACAAACTTGTATTTTGAAAATTTATTTTTAACTGTGGCGGCCATCTTGAATTTTTTGGCCGACCTGAAATTTTGCTAGGATCATTTAGACATCAAGAGCAACATTCCTGTGAGGTTTCATGGAAATCCGTTGAGTAGTTTCAGAGGAGTAGTCGCTACAAGTTTTTACTAAATAACTCTATGTAAATAAAGATGGCCGCTGGCAGCCATGTTTAACTTAGAATTAAAACGATTTTAGGCAAGGACCAACACCATGTCATGCTGATCATTTTAGAAAAAGTCCCATATCAATATCACTTAGAGTTTTCAAGAAGTAGTCGCTACAAACTTGTTTTTTAAAAATCTATTTTTAGATTTTGTGGCCATCTTGGATTTCACATCAACATAATTTTTTGCTAGGATCAAATAGACTTCATGGGCAACATTTCTGTAATGTTTCATGAAAATCCATTCAGTAGTTTCAGAGGAGTAGTCGCTACAAAAAACAAGTTTACGGACGGACAGACGGATAAACAGACGGACGGACAGACGGACGCCGCACCACGGCATAAGCTCTTCTGATCTCGATCTCTGATCAGAAGAGCTAAATATTAATGAATGTTTTAACATTCAATGTAATGGAGACTAGGGGTGTTGGATTTTTAAGATCATAAGAAAAAGTTGAATGCGTTTTCATATTTTGGAAATATCCATGAATTTAAGATAAAAATATTTATTTTTTTCAATTAAGTTGTTATATATATGTGCCTGAAGTCATCAATCTACACAATAACTAACATATTTTAGCAGAGATGCAAATGGTTTAATAGATTTGACACTACCGTGATGTCATAGAACCCTTGATATCATAGGAAGCCAGTATATAATTGTGTATTTGTGAACTCCTCAGGTATCATTCTTGCTTCGGAACAATTAATGGTGCGTGTTTGGAGTGATGAATGCAAAACTATTGTTAAATACATAGAAATAAAGATATACAAACCATTCCTGGTGAACCATCTGTAACCTCTATGTTGCCTGAGGCTCAAAAAAGAACTTCCTATACACGCTATTACGACTAATTACTTAAAAGCGACACAACCAAACAGACCCTATTATTGAGAGTTCTGAAAATCTTGGGAAAAGGTGAAAGAATTATCAAAATCGGATGATAAACAAAAATTTAAAGGTTGTTATAAAACGAATATGGGAGCCGCCATTGTTAGAACTATGACATCATAGTTCCATATTACCATATATTGAATATTGATAAATATCATTTAAAACAAAGAAAATCACTGCAAATGGATGCATTTTTTACTGGTCATGTAAAGCATTATTGCCATTAAGTAGTACTTATTTTTCATACAGCTGCTGTCAGTTTTTCCCTATATATCAGTAAATTTTCATATTTATAAATATTCCATATATGGTAATGTAGAACTGTGATGTCATAGCTCTCAAAATGCCCGCTTCATATCCTTTTCAACAGGAACTTCAAATGATCATATCTTCTTTGTTTATCATCCGATTTTGATAATTTTTTCACCCTTATTCAAGTTTTACAGAACTCTCAATAATAAAGATGGTTTGGCTGTGTCGCAACTTTCCCTTTAAAGCACACTGGCAATGCAAGATTGTTGCGACAAAACACAGCTTATGTGTCATTATTCATGCGATATCATACACAAAAAAATGTACACGTAGTTGTCCGGCTCTTACCTTTCAAGCTTGTGGCAAATTTTTGTTTCTTCTCTTGCGAGAGCTGTATTTTTTTCTCACGTTCAGCACGGAGACGTTCCAGAGCCATTTTCATGTTGTATTCGTGTACCGTCTCACTCTCTGAGCCCGAATCCAGGTCGGACACTGAGCCCGGGTCCGATCCAGTCTCACTGCTCTCTTCCTTGTCATCTGACTCTACAGTGGAATAGATGCAACAACAAATACACTTGTGGAAATCATTGATCCCAATAAAAATACAGGCGGCCCGGGCCCCGCCTATCAGTGCTTATGCTCGTTTGTCACACTTCGACAAAAAATTATAGTATTTATTAACAAATTAAATTACACATTTATAAGTGAAAAGAGGTGGAGGTGGGGCCAATATTGATGATTTAACAACAAAAATATGAAGTCGTCGTGTTTTCCAGTCCAAACATGTTCATAAATCATTCAACCAAACTTAATATGTGGCTTATTTAATGCATATGCGCATTTCATATCAAACCGAAGCAAATTATGAGGGTCTCTCTTGTATTTGTACTGGCACCAATTACTCTTCTAGATGCTTCCTGCTAACACGGCGTTAACACACAATTTGTTTTTTGTAAAAAATCAATTAAAAAAAAATAAAAAAATATTAAAAACATTTTTTTTTTATAAATTTAAAAAATCTAAAACAATAAAAAATCAATCAATGAATAAAAAAATATAAAATCTAAAAAAGTATATATTTATATATATAGCAATATATAAAATATAGCATTTTTAAGGGCCATAACTCCGCTGTTACAGGTCCGATCTGGCTGGTTTTCAAAATTGTCCGAGCTTTCATTGATATTAACAATCTGTTAAAGTTTGGTAAAGATCGTATGAAAAATTGGCCAGTAGAGCTAAAAATCATCAGTTCCAAAAAGTAGGTCAAGGTCATAGATGAAATCCATGCTTCCAAACAGATGCACGACCCAAGACACAGCTATGTCAAAATAGAATATTTTTTCTTCCAAAGATTAAGCTATAAATTAGGTTTAAAACATCTAGTGCATAATTATAGTTCATGAGAAAGTGATGTAAATGTAACAATTAAAGTTATCTGCCCTTTACTTGGATGGTGAAGGTCACATCCATATTTCTTTGTCACGTTGCAATGTACCACTCATGATACAATTATAAGCAAAGTTTGAAAGGTCTTAGTGCATACAGTTTGTGAAAAAGTGACCTAAACACCAAAGTTGAAGGTAAAAATTATAAGGTTATCTGCCCTTTGCTTGGAAAGTCAAGGTCACATTCACATATGCTTTGTCACGTTGTGATGTACCACCCTAGATACAACTATAAACAAAGTTTGAAAGGTGTAGTGCATACAGTTTGCGCGAAATTGACCTCAATGCAAAAGTTGAAGGTAAAATTATTAAGTTATTGTCCCTTTGCTTGGAGGGTCAAGGTCACTTCCACATTTACTTTTACCACCCAAGATACAACTATAAGCAAAGTTTGAAAGGTCTAGTGTATACAGTTTGTGAGAAAATGATCTAAACGCAAAATTTGAATGTTGACGCCGCCGCCAGAAAAGCAACACCTATGTATCTTTTTTCCTTCGAAAAGGCAGGACAAAAACTAGTGGCCTGGCAGCTGCATATCAGCGCTCACTAGTACACTTGTTACGGAATGACAATACTTACAGAATGAAAACTCGTGGCCTGGTAATGGGATACCGGTACTTATAGAATGTGAACTAGCAGCCTGGTAGCAGCATACCAGCACTCACTAGTAGACTGGCAACAGGATACCAGTACTTATACAAGAGGTCAATGACCTTGAAGCTCTACTGATAGGTTTTTGATAGCTACATCAGCATTCCTGTGAAGTTTCAAGAACATCTGTCTAGTAGTTTCAGAGGATTAGTCGCTACAAGTTTTTTACTAAAAACTCTATGTAAACAGAGACGGCCGCTGCAGCCATGTTTAATGTTGAATCAAAAGAATTTTCAACACGGAACAACATCATGTCATGCTGATCATTTTTTAGAAAAAGTCCCATATCAATATCAGTTATAGTTTTCAAGAAGTCGCTACAAATTTGTTTTTTAAAAATCTATTTTTAGCTGTGGTGGCCATCTTGAATTTTCGGCTGACCTGAAATTTGCTAGGATCAATTAGACATCAAGAGCAACATTCCTGAGAAGATTCATAAAAATTCGTCAAGTAGTTTCAGAGTAGGAGTCTTTACAAGTTTTTACTATATAACTCTATGTAAACACAGACGGCCGATGGCAGCCATGTTTAACGTTGAATCAAAAAGATTTTTGACAAGGACCAACATCATGTCATGCTGATCATTTTAGAAAAAGTGCCATATCAATATCAATTATAGTTTTCAAGAATTAGATGCTACAAACTTGTTTTTTAAAAATGAATTGTTAGCCGTGGCGGCCATCTTGGATTCTTGGATTTCACATCAACATGAATTTTTGGAGTGATGGAAGCAACATAGCTATGTGTAAGAATTTACAACACAGAAATAATTATGTAAAAGAATAAAAAAACAGGTTTCGGGTTGGGGGGAGGGTAGTGGGGGTGGGGTGGGGCAGTGTTTTTTTTATGCCTAATTTGAAGCCGTTATCACAATTATATCCAAAAAATTCACAATCTGAAGGGAAAAAAAAAAAAAAAAAAAAGCAGTAAGGATACTAGTCTTAATATAAGCTGGTGTCAAAACTAGTCTGTATTTACCAAAAACAAAACTTAAAACCAAGGGATATTAAACTGTGAAAATAAAAGTGAAAAAAGCTTTTTTTTCTTTTGTTATAATATTTCACAATTTCACAATTTCTAGAAAAATGCCGCTATTTTTCACAATGGCACAGGCACAGGCTGCATTCACAAAACACATAAAAAACACTGGGGGGGAGGTGAAGTGGTGGTGTGCAGGAGGGAGTCCATGCCCCAATATGGGTGAAGTATGAATAAGATGAATAATGCTATAAGAAATCCCAAACCAAAATGTGGGTGACATAAGAAAAATATTGTAGAGATCAAGATATAACAGCTTACACGCAAACCTTGATCTGCCTTCTTTGCACATTTCATGGGCCATCACAATTTGGGTTCCAAGGCAGCCCAGAATTTTAGAAGAATATATTACTTATGCAACCCTTTACAACATACTATAAGGAAACAATTCCCAAATTTAGTTGAGCTGGGACAAGAAATGCAAGAGATATAGACCTGTAAACACAGCTTACTCGCAAAGTTTGATGTGAAATGAGACTCATTTTAAGGGCATAAATCATAATTTGGGTTCCATGGGTTACAGGAACCAAAATTACTTATGCAGCCCTTAATATAATGCTACAAGGAAGCCCATGGCCAAATTTGGTTGTGCTAGGATAGGAAATGTAAGAGAGATAGACTTGTAAACACAGCTTACACCCAAACCTTGATGTGGGACGCCGACGCCGGGCGAGTACATAAGCTCTCTTATTCTTCAAATAGTCGAGCTAAAAATTAACATCATACATGTATAATACAGGGAAGCAATCACTCCAGCTAGAACTGTCGCCGGAGGGACAAATATCCCCCCGCTGGCAACTTGTTCGGGGATGGGTAAACATACAAGACTCCTATAAGATATATTTATATATATAGACATAATTATATTATAGACAAAAAGCCCGGACAAGAATTTTCTATTTGACTATAAGTATGAAATGCATAAAAAATACAAAGGGCCATAACTCATTCACTGAACCTATTTTAATATCTACCTTAAATAAGTGGATATAACCGTATTTACCGTATAAGTTGGGGCAGGATTAATTAATTACAATAATTAGTGGCCCAAACAATACTTGTTAAAAAAATAAAAATAAAATTTATTGGCCCAATGAATATAACGGACTTAATTTGGGGTTAAGTTTCGGTCAAGTGGAAATTCATTAAACTATCGTGAATATCGTGATTCAAATTAACAACGTCTTACCGCAGAACATGTTTTCTTTAATCCATTAATAACAATCGACTAATTATAAATATCAATTTCTTACTGCATAGTTTATCACTTTTGTACACTAATTATTCCTCCCTAAACGTGCACTTGTTTATAAATGATGAAAAGATCAGTCAAAACGTCCCGGCTTTGTAGTCAAACACAAGCATGTGATGTGCCGACGTGCCGACGTAGTTTCTTTGATCTTTGCCAAAGTGGTGAAATTGTGTCGCAGCTTGCGTCACTTGTTGTTAAAATACGGCAAATAGCATCCCTTTAAATGAAGTTTGATGCAGTCTTGTACGGACTTAATTTCCTGGTGTGCGGACCATATCATATCAGAAATTATATGTGAAATAGCCTGGAGCGAAGATTACCGGTATAAACAATAGAGTCACTTTAATTTAGCTGACCTTGTGATCAGCTGGTAAACACATGTGTGTAAAATCAGTGTGATGCCGCGAGGAACAGACTAGAAATAACCGGCGTGTTTTATTGCAGTGCATAAATACAAGGTACAATAACTAATTGAATATGAAATAATGATTTAAACTAACAATCACTTATATAAATATAAAATACTGTAATTATTTCACAGTTCAATTAAAATTGTGATTGCTAGCATTTTGTCGCACGCGTCTAGATGCCAACAATTAAAATAAATACACGTCACACGTCACTTCCTGTGTGCGTAAGTGTATAATTACCAGATTTACTCAGTGCTTTAATAACTAGTTAGTTCACTGACATTTTTTATGCATTTTTTTTACATTAATTTTGATCATGATTTTGGCAGAATTTGGTTGAGGGCCCAATTAAAATTATCTGAAAATTTTGAAATTTTTAATATGGCCCAAAGTAAAAATAATTATTTTCCTAAAATGCAAGGTTGCCCCAATCTTTACGGTGCCCCAACTTATACGGTAAATACGGTAGTAAGCATAATGATATATTATGACATTCCTCATCTAGCTGAGTGAGAAAATGTCATTATTTACATGTAAAGCAATCCTGTATAGTACCTTGATTAAAACAGCAAGCAGAAAACCTACGTTAAAAATGTTAAATTTGATCCCTGAAACCAAAAATAATACCGTTTTTTTATAAAATTATGAAACACCCCGTCTTTGTCATTCATGGAATTGAATTGAATGTTGTTTAACGGCTCATCAACACAGTACAGGTTATTTAGAGCTGCCCCCAGAGCAGGGCTTCCACTAAGGTTCAAATTTAGGAAGTTCGAACTTCCTGTGTATCAAATTTGGAAGTTCATGGGGAAAATTTAGGAAGTTCAAGTGTTTGGGCATGGCATTCATACTCCGTCTTTGAGTCAGTGATTCCGCGTGGTGGTGAGGGAAACAACACATCTAAATTGTTAAAAAGTAAAAAAGGATATTTATAATCATCTATATGTTTATAAAAGAAAATATTTGAAGACATTATATAAACGGTTTCAAACTAAAAATACTTAATTTGCGTGCCATACCCCACCCACAAGTTTTATACAGTGAATTGCATTTTGCAAACAGTTTTCAATTTATCAGTCCAGGAAAGCTTTTAAATTGGCATACATTAATGAAAGGTATGTAAAACTGTCAAGTGTAGAAATAAATGTAACAGATTCTTTAATTTATTATCAAAGCAATCGATTGTTTTTGCCAGTGATAATTTCACTTCCGTGTTTAGTCTCCATTCGCGAAGAGTTCTTTCCCCTAGGTTAGAGATTATTAAATATTGTTTGTCTATCAGTACTTCGTTACTATTTGTAACTTTGATAAATACATAGAAAAATGACACAAAGATATAAAAGAAATAGCCTAAAAAGTATAATCTGTTTGTGTAAGGAGTTTCAACTTTGTGGTTAATGAATATAATTAAACAATTTGGTATCGAGATTATATTGCTACTTTCTGTTTGTGAAATGCGCGGCTAGGCCAATTATCTAATTAACACTCTCTCCTCTCACCAGCCATGCGTGTGACCCTTGATAAAAAACTGGACAAAACCCGGTTTCACCTGTCAATTACAAGCTCCAATGAGTTTTAATTGCTTTACAACTTGTTACGTCGGCAGTCTCAAATGAAATTAGATTAGATGGGCGGGGCTATAATCGGTAATTTACAGATTATCGGACGTCCTCAGTAAAGAATCGCGGCGTACTTTGAAGTTTTTAGAAGTACACTGTACGCCTTTGATGTTAATTTTCGTCGTACAACTACGATTTTTTGACGTAATTTACGGCCGTACGCCCGTTAACGGAAGCCCTGCCCAGAGAGAGGGGAAGGATACATAGGAATCCGGGAACCTGCCCTACTCTTATTATCGAATAGATTCTATGGTTCTTAACGTGCTCGGATGATAGACTGATACACGGGACCGCCCGGTTTACTTCCCCATCCGACGGACGAGGCTAAGGAAAAGTGTCTTGCCCAAGAACACACCGACGGAACTCAGTGGCACCACGGAGGATTGAACCCGGGGCCTCCGGTTACAAATCCGCCGCGCTACCAACTGCGTCACGCCAGCCCTCGTCATTCATGGACTTACAGTCTGAGAAAGAAAGGAGATAAATATTTTCTTACCCAGTACTGCAGACACAACTCTCTGAAAACTTTATTTTTGGTGTAACTTTTCTTTTCCTCGTCAATGGGGATTTTCTGAGAGAGCCTTTTAATGGTGATTTCCCATTCACGCGTTATGGCGGCATTTGCCTCGGAGACTGGTTAGGTTGCCTCTGAGTCTGGCTGGCAGATTTCTTAACTTCATTCTTGTCGATGACATGGCCTACAATATATATGATTTTCTAAAATCAATTGATTTAATGTGAATTTCAGCTGCATCAGCATTTGAACAGTTGCTGCCACGCGGATTAAGACTAATCCCACTCATCGCGGGGATTTTATCTCACCGCGGACACACTGATTTTGCCCCCCGCGATTCGCGGACAGCCCGCTCATCGCGGGGATAATACATTTTTTCCACCTCTACACAATCACCGCGATTCGCACACCGCTTTACCCGGTGTGAAATCGCAGGCCATTGCCGCGATATATCTTCAGTATTAATGTACAATTGTGCAGTCAATTTAATGCATTATTATTCAATAACTATTAAAAACCCGAGAAACAGAAGACAATTTAAGTTTTGTTTTCGGGAAAATTCAAATGCCCGATAATGTATACTGGGTCACGATAGTTATATGGCGGTTCCTATTACCGACTTCGCGGTGACTGAACATAAAATTCAAATAGTAATTCTTATACTGGAAATTAGAATTATATTTTTAATTAATCGTTATTTTAACATATTTTACTATTCTGCTGTTGGTTATTAATACATCGATGGGTTCTTTAGTCAAGAAATAATCCGGAAAATTGTGAAGAATTCCGGGTCATAAACCCGTTATAAGTGCCACCTTGTTAATAGGTACACACATCGCAAAGGATTGTGGGTAGCCAAGTTATGTCCAGTGAAGAGAAATGCTGACTTTTGGACAACAAAAACGAAAAACACACATACGTATTGCTTCCAAAATTGTTCATTGTATTTATCATTTTATTACATTTTTCATTGATCCGTGCTCCAATTTCCCCCGCGAATATATTGTAAATCGCGGTGATTTCTTTCTTTCGAGACTGGATTTTGCAATCGCAGCGATTTTTACAGTTGCGGGGAATCCCCTCGATATTTCGGATGACAATCCGCGGTACGATCGCAGGGATTTGTGACTTCGATTGAAAAACGGCCGCTGGGATGCTGCGAAAAAGTCGTAATCCGCGTGGCAGCAACTGTATATATATCAGTCAAACAAAATATACTGTCTTTCTCCTAATAGTAGCACCTTGGCACCCACCTCACCCCACCCCACTTATATGACCATCATCGGCATGTACAAATTTACCCTGACTTTGCCCCAAGTTTCACCAAGATCAGATTATAAATGTTATATTAAGCGGAAACTGCTAAAATCAACAATTTTTTAGAACGAAAGGGCCATAACTCCGGCATTACAAGTGCAATGTGGCTGTTTATCAAACTTGACTCATATAATAAACCCATAAACATTTTCCCCAAGTTTTATCAAGATCGGATTATAAATTTTAAAGTTATTGAACGGAAACCGCAAAAATCGTCGATTTTCAAAAATCAAAGGGCCAAAACTCTGGTGTTTCTTGGGCAATAGCATTGGTTATCGACCTTGACTGCGCTATTGTGGCCATAAACATTGGATTAAAATTACTCCAGTTATGATGCGGACACCGTGTCAATTTTCAACAATCCAAGGGCCATAAGTCGGTGTTTCTTTAGCAATAGTCAGGCTTGTCCGAGCTATTGCGGCCATAAATATTATGTCCAAGTTTCATCAAGATTGGATTAAAATTGTTCCAGTTATGGAGCGGACGCCATCAATTTGGTTGATTTTCAACAATCCAAGGGCCATAACTCCAATGTTTCTTGAGCAATAGAGTTGGTTAGCGAACTTGACCGAGCTACTGTGGCCATAAACATTGTGTCCAAGTTTCATTAAGATTGGATTAAAACTACTCCATTTATGGAGCGGATAAATGGAGCGGATGCTACGCTGTCGGACACCCGCCCCCGACCGTCTTGTAAGCTAGACTTGTAAGAACGTGTTGATTCTTATGAATGGCTGGAGGTATACAGTGCTGGCTCTACCTGGAGGTATACAGTGCTGGCTCTACCTGGAGGTATACAGTGCTGGCTCTACCTGGAGGTATACAGTGCTGGCTCTACCTGGAGGTATACAGTGCTGGCTCTACCTGGAGGTATACAGTGCTGGCTCTACCTGGAGGTATACAGTGCTGGCTCTACCTGGAGGTATAGAGTACTGGCTCTACCTGGAGGTATAGAGTACTGGCTCTACCTGGAGGTATACAGTGCTGGCTTTACCTGGAGGTATACAGTACTGGCTCTACCTGGAGGTATACAGTACTGGCTCTACCTGGAGGTATACAATGCTGGCTCTACCCGGAAAAAAGTGGGTGATCTGCTTCCACCAATAAAATTGACCATCATACTTTTTGTGGGTTTTATTGTGCACTTGCACAAAAGGCTATTCAACAACAAAAGGACTGAACATTCCAGACCCAGCCTCAATTTACATTGATATAAAATCTAAATAACTGTCACCTTTCAATATAATTTTGCCATTATTCTTTTTATCTTGCAGATTCTCTTTGTTGCCAGGTGAATCCCCCTCTTTTTCTGGAGTACTGGTTGGCGTCTGCTTCTGCAAAACAGGTAGGGTCAAGCATGTGTTAGAGACCACTAAATGGAAGAGAAAAAAATATATTCCATATTACAGAGGCATGCTGTTGTAAAATAATACAACTGGGGCTGAAACTGTGGTCTCTTACAGCAGGTGGTCTCTTACAGCGGGTGGTTTCTTACAGCGGGCGGTCTCTTACAGCTGATGGTCTTTTACAGCGGGTGGGCTCTTACAGCAGGTGGTCTCTTACAGTGGGTCGTCTCTAACAGCCAGGGTTTGATACTAACACTAGTCCTGTGCCCACCTGTTTTTCAGGAGGACTACCCAAACGTGAAAGTTGGCTAGTCCGTCGGACTAGTAATTTTTTGAGCCCCATTATAGATATTACGGCCGTAAAATACACATTCCTAATATAGGGTCGGGGTCACTCGATTAGACGAAGTCGCTAAAAACTTCGCTATGATTTGGCCGACTTCGCTTTTCTATCCATGTGGGACGAAATCTGAATTGCCGTCATTTTCGGGTCAATTTCGGCAATTTCAAATGTGATTAAACTCATAATTAACAAAATCCTCTAAAATACACAATCAGCGCTTGTTTCACAAGTACCTAATTTAATCCCATTACCATTAAATAACAACCCGACTCTTATCTAATCAGGGCAATAGCCTAATTATCGATCTTTATCGGTTTGCCCGAGGCGAGATGTGAATATAACCGCCATGTTAGGCGATCACATGATTAGATCATGTGCACATGATTAGATCATGTGGGGCATGTGCGTATTCTATTTAAGTAAATCAATCAAAGCCGTCGTATTTTTCCGTTTGGTGAATAATTAAAAAGTGTACTATAAACTACTGCGCAAGGGCGGGGTTAGATACTTTGAAACTGGTTTCTCCTGCGATAAATAAATTTAAAAGGCAGTTATAATTATATGATTGACATCGGCACAGTCGTAAAGAATCTTTGCGGCGGTCGTCAATTAGCAAAAGCGCAAACTTCTATTGCGTGTTTTATTGATGGCTAATTATGAAATAAAGAAATGTGTTTGGTATAAAGCGAGTTTGTTTGTGATTGCTTTATAGACGAGAGAAATCAACGGAAATGTATTGAATCCTATGATTAGTCATAGCCATCAATAACTTATCTATGTCTATGGATTAGGTAATGAGTTTGTGATTTGTTACTCAATGCGGATATGACTGAAAAATAAGTTTGGATTAATTGTCGAATAATTAGTATTTTTCAATAAAAATGAAACGAAGACCAGAATAATATTGCATTCGATCAACATATGTCAAGTTGGTTAGGGTTGAAAATGCATCTAAATCTGACGAAAGTCTGCCTGTGGAGAAACCGAAAAAATAAAGTTTTACGATTTCAGTTGGTATCTTCAAGACGAAAAGGGGTTTTGGTACTGTTCAGTTTGTCTCCTGTTATACACCTGATTATTTTGCTGCTAAATACACTGTTTTTTGGAAGGACAATCTAGTTCTCAGGAGGACTACTAGATTTTTATCTAGTCCTCCGGACTACCCGTTTAAAAAAGTTAGTGTCGAACCCTGACAGGGGTGGTCTCTTACATTTTGTAAGTTAAGGTGAGCTAGGACAAGACATTTAAGAGATATAGGCCTGTAAACAAAGCTTATAGGCAAAACTTGAGATGCAGTGGGACCACAATGTGATTAATTAAGCTCTCTTATTCTTCAAATAGCTTCAAGATTTTTAAGAGTTAAAAAGTGCACTGTATATTACAATTTTCCCGTACACGTATTACGTCCCTTGGCAATGAAATGTCAACAAGTATCATTCTGCGTGCCATAGAGTGCCCGTTTCATTTCTGACTTGTGCATATCTGTTGAAAGTACGTATACATATGAAAAACTTACGGTGGAACGCATTGTTGGCTTGTCATGGCTTGTACATGCACTTTCTGGGCTCACTTGAGAAGCGATTAACGTTGTGTCTTGATACAGGTTTGCTGCAATAATTATAACAATAGTCATATTAACAATCATAACAACAAGCCAGATAATATTGTACATATTCTATACGTATTACTATTATGAATAATAATCATATGTACTATCAGATCGCGTAAAAATCTAAGTTATCTCTGTATCTCCTATTTTCCCGTACACGTATTACGTCCCTTGGCAAAGAAATGTCAACAAGTATCATTCTGCGTGCCATAGAGTGCCCGTTTCATTTCTGACTTGTGCATATCTGTTGAAAGTACGTATACATATGAAAAACTTACGGTGGAA
>JAWPHD010024011.1:0-20482 GCA_037043455.1 Cyrtodaria siliqua
ATCGTTTAACATCAAAACATATATTTGTTTTACATATTTATTTTCATTTTCAAGTTTACAATTCATTAAGTTACATAAAGCGTAAATAAGCTCTTTTTAGCACTGAATTCAGTTTACCACCAAGTTACCCCAAATTGACACATTTTTATGCATTTAGTTTAGTTAATATTTTTTACAATATTTGTGTAAACTTGTAAGAATCAGTAATTTACACCCTTTCTACATGGTTTAAATAATATTATAATATGAATAAGGGATTGTTATGATATATTGATGAAATTAAGTACTAAGCAATGTTCATGGCATTGCACATATGTGTTCAGTAAGCCTGATAAGTTGAGACACATGCAAAACTGAAAGTATAAGCCTTCCTCAAAGTAACTGCAACATAAATAGTATTAACATGTTCTGATATATATATATTGGACAGACGACACATTAGATAAAGGAAATATGCGGTTTAACGTGTGTTTTTTTAACAAAAGTCTTTTTTAGATGTATGCGTCATGGCAATACTTATTATGATTACACATTTGGATTATGTATTACACATAAATACATGAATTAAACATTGTATATTGCAACGGAAAATCTTAAAAGTTGTCTATTTTAATACTTTTATTTACAATTTATGCATATTTTAAGGAGTTTTACACCTGAATTACCCAACCCATATACAACACAATGAAGAATTCTGCATATGAAATGCATAAATAGTAGTATATGCATTTGCACGAACCATTTTTGTGTTACTGAAAAAAGAATCGACGAAGATGAATTGATTTGAATTGGGGGTTTACGGCGCACCAACACAAACATGTTATATGGCGCCAACAGGAATGAACATTCGATCCGGTTCACTCTTCATTAACAACTAGATACAGATTTGCAGAATGTGCCTAGAACCACCTGCAGAACTGCAGAGTTGCTGCAAATTCTCTAGTAAACACTCCATTTTTCACTGGAGCCGCGATCACTGCCACCACTGAAGTAGCACCTGAAACAATATATGTTTCATGATGAAAATAATGAACAAAAATGACAAAAATAACACGAATTCGGGGAAATTTTACCCCTATGCCTGGATATGCAGTGGTCATATTCTTGCCCGGGAACCACACGGCGTCGACGAAGAAATATATTTAGGGTGATACCCAGATCACTACTAACTACTTACCATGGCAACTATTTGTTAGTACGGTATTGGTGCAGTTGTTACAATATCACCTGCTTAGGATATGTATCTAAACATAGGTTGTGATGTTCTCCATACTTGATTTAGAGTATTGGGGTGGTGGGAGGGGTGGGGGGGGGGGGGGGGTGTTGTATATATAGGCATTTAGGAATTTACCCTACTGAAGAATATACACCTATGTTTCTTTAACATGATGGGAGAAAAAAAACAAGCGATACACGGGATCGCCTCGTTTACGTCCCCATCCGACGGACGAGGGTAAAAGTGTCTTGCCCAAGAACACACCGACAAAATTCACTGTTCTCTCCGGTGAGGCTTGAACCAAGGTCCTCTGAATTTAAAGTCCCCCGTGATATCCACTGCATCAACAGGCTGTATGCGCTCAAGCAGGATGACTGCATTAAAATACATACAACTAAAATGTTAATCCGTCATAAAGGTTATATCCAAGAAGCTGGGTTCACAACGGTCTCTCTTATCTAGCAAGTTAGCATCAAGTTCATGTATGTCGAGTAGTTGCAATATGCCTGCAAGCCTTGTATGCCCAGCTCATTGCTGTTTTGGTGCCTTCTGATAAAACAGGACATTTAAGAATACTCAGTACATATTATCTGATTTAAATAATATAACTTAATGTGACAATATAACATACATATAAGATATATAAAATAATTAAACGCTTCCAGATAAGAATCTATACCCAGTGCATTGAGATAGACTGCATTTAGTGATCACGGTTAGTTTACTGATGTTTACTGCAGTTAACGTAGCTATCCCGTCAACAACAGCCACATTTTACAACATATGTACATCGTTTCTAAACCTACCGACCACGAGGTATATAAATAACTTACATCGTTTGAGAATCAAAACTCTATAGATACAATATAAAAAGCTTTAACCAGCCCGAAAAAAACAACAAAAATGGATAATTCACTTTACACTTATTCATTTACGGATATTACAAAAACCCATGAATAAACATATACTTTTAAGCAACAGATATACATTATTATATGAGATGAACACCTGGATAGAGTTTTTGTAGTGTAATTTTGTTGTAATTTGGCGGGTTATTTTAAAATTTGTATAACAAACACCTAAAAATCAACAGTTAAACCGTAAAATGCCTTTTCTTTTTCTTTCTGTTTTTTTTTTTGCAATTTGTCGAAAATGCAGTGGTCTACTTTGTGATTTTAGTTCATGGATTTATTCAATATGCGAAACATGGTTAAGTCTTCTGTAATGTTTGTAATTGTTAATATTCATGGGATAGAAATGAAACACAAGTTATACTTCTGGTTACTAAATCTATTCTCATACTTAATCTATATAGAGTGCATATCCAAGGCATGCGTAGGCGGAGCTTATCAGCTGGTCAGTTATAGGGAGGAGCTAGGCATTGTAGCATACATTACATCTTCATAGTGGAATAACTTATCAAAAGTCACATTCTCTATATATTTCAGTTCGCTTAAAACTTTTGAAGTGATTTTATGAAAAGTGTACAACTTCAAGCCATAAACAAGAGACCCACTCGCCTTGTCTCAAAGGACTCTCATGTTTTAAGAAACAACAACAATTTCTTTATATAAATCTGTAAAACTGTGACCCCCGTAGTGGCCATATTTGACCCCATTGTCGCCATTTGAACAAACTAGGTGGAGGATCATAAGCTTATGGTACATGCGAACTATTATTTAGCTTTTGAAGTATCAGAAAAGCTGTCTGAATATGTTTTCCTATATAATTCAATGTTACAATGTGACCCCCGGGACAGGGCCAAATTTGATTCCAGGCTTGATTCAAGGGACACCATTTAAATTATTTGGTACTGGACTATAATCTTAAGCTACATGTAGCTTATTACACCTCTAGCTCTTGTAGTTTCAGAGAAGATGTTTGTAGAGTTCCTACATAACTCTATGTAAATATGTGACCCCCGGGACCGGGCGAAATTTGACCATAAGATCACCATTTGAACAAAATAAATTGGTAGAGATCGATACTCTTATGCTACATGCATCGTATTAGACCTCTAGCTCTTGTAGTATCAGAAAAATAATATTTTTATGAATTTCTTATATAACTCTTTGTAAAACTTTAACCCCAGAACCGGGCCATAGTTGGACACAGAGTCACGATTTGAACAAAAGTGGTAGAGAACCATAAGCTTGTACAATATGCAAAATAGTAGACCTCTGGCCCTTGTTTTATTTTAAAGAAGAGAGTTTAAAGATGTTTCTATATGACTCTATGAAAATATATGACCCCTGGAGCGAAGCCAGATATGAGCCCAGGGTCAACATTTTAAAAAAGTTGCTAGTGGACCATAAGCTTATGCTTCATGCATAATATGGGACCTCTAGCTCTTACAGTTTTAGAGAAAATTATTTATTTTTAAAATTTCCTATATAACTGTATGAAAGAATGTTATCCCCGGGGCTGGGCCATATTTGACCCTGGGATCACCATTTTATAAATACTTGGTAGAGGACTCTAAATGTATAATACATGCAAAATATTAGACCTGTAGCTCTTCTAGATTCAGCGAAAACGATTTTTTAAAGAAACAAGAATTTTGCTTAAAAGGGGGAGATAACTCTAATAACAGGAATCAGCTACCCTGTTCACACTGCTATCATGGATTTTTTGTTTCTCTATAAGGTACTCAATAACATGGTACTAGTAAGAATTTGTCCCTTGAGATGGTAACAAAAAAGTGTATGGCTCACGGTCTAATTAACAACAAGGTTCCACCTATCACAGTATTCTGAAAGTAAATTTAAGCTATTTTGTAATTATTTACTACTATTTGCAAAAATAACAATATCATCAGCATATAATACAAGAAATACTTTAAACATGTTTACATCTATACCTTCAATACTACTATTCATAAATGTTTTTTCAGTATCATTAAAAAAACATTGAGAATAAGAAAGGCGACAAACATTCACCTTGCCTAACCCCTAGCATACAACTATACTCTTCACTCAACAAATTACAATACTTAACTCTTGATTTCACAGATTGGTACATAGAATGAATAATATTAAACATTTTACCCCGAATTCCCAGTTTAATCATTTTAAACCATATATTTTCTCGAACTACATAATCAAAAGCTTTTGTAAACTCAGCAAAAGCACAATACAGTTAATTCACTGACATCGTGAATCACTAAACAACTTTCTAAATAGTTGTTGCTATATACAATTATGTTGTTTTCACGTTTTATCTGAAGCAAAATCAAATAAAACAATGCCGTAACCAGAACGTTTTTCCCCAATATGATCAACTATTTTATAAGGTTAAACGAGGCAAATTATGTAGACACAATTGATATATTGTCATTTGGAATATTATTGTTTTCCTATTACATACATAGCTCGTCTTAGCTTAAGTCAGTTCTTCTCTTTACAGAGGAGGCACTATTTATCTACGCGGAGGCATATAATTTGAATGCTGTTCGGCTGCCACTTGTGCTATTTTTAGCTCAGAAATCTGGCCAGCCTTCAATTTTTGCTATACCATTTTGTTAACATTGCAGCGGGGAGTTTGTTTTCCGCCGCAATAATATATATGTGCCGATTAAAAGTATAGGATTTGGTTCTTGAAATACCCATGATTGAATATGCGTACAATGAATTATGAGTTGGTAACTCATATTTCAATGACCCAGTTTTGGGGATTGGACTGGCCAGTTAAAGCTGTTTATATTGTATCTATATAGTCTGGATTCTCAAAATATGTAAGTTATATATATAACTCGTCGTCAGTAGCTTTAGAAACGGTGTACATATGTTGTAAAATTTAGCTGTTGTTTGTGGGATAGCTACTTTAAGCAATAACAAATCGCCAGGTATTGATAACGTCGTTAATGAACAAATAAAATATTCTGAGAGTGTTATGAAAAACCTAATATTGTTCATTGTCGTTCAATGTGACCTGGTTTATTCCAGAATGTATAGGTACTCATATATATATTATATGTATTTGAAGATTTCAGATTGTTTGCCTACATGTGATTTAGAAAAGGAGCCAATACAAACTTTGAACGCAACCAACGAAGTGTAAAACTTGGGTAACTGCAACCTGCTTTCGGTCGGAATGTGCCGCACTCACATACTTGTCCCCGTGTGGTTCCCGGCGGGCCCCGTTTGGTCATGAGGCAAAGAATAGGGCCACTGCAGATCCCTTTGGAGGAGTAGGCAGAGGGGTAGAATCCCCCCAAATTCATGTTCATTTTATCATTTTTTGTTCATGTTCATTAAAGGTCTTCATCATAATCCCTGCATTGTTTCAGGTGCCATCTGGCTCACATCAAAAGAGCAGTGGAAGAAAAAACACGAAGGATGAGCCTGCGCATGTTCATGCCTGTTAGGCGCCATATAACCTTTCATGTGTCTGGGTGCGCCTTAAAACCCAATTCAATTCAATTCAGTTCATATACTTGTATCTGTGTATCAATGGGTTATAGTTAACCTTACAACAGAGTCAATGACAAGAGGTCCTCTCACGTCTAGGATGCTCTACTGGCTTGCATGGCTAGAGGGAAGGCCTGATGTATACAGTACTCGATCTGGAGTGTTCTGCATATCAAAGTGCTAGTGTTACACTGCCACAACAAGAAACTGACTGTCATGTATGTCATATATGGCCTAATATGTGCAAAAATGACGTAAAACACCATTCCATCTAACAAACAAATATAACAAGATGAGAAATGAGTCACCATGTTCTATTGCAAAAAATGATTTTCCAACAGTTTTGTATTAACTTATTCATTCTATTTTTGTTCTTTTAATGTGTCAATTCAGTTGATTGAACATGCTTATAAAAAAACACTGAAATAGTTATTTATGGTATTTGACCTTTCACCTTAATCCAATATTTGTAAGATATGCCCAGGTTTCAAGTAGTACAGCCATCAGATATGTGTTTCATCTTTTAATATCAAATGCACTTTATTGCATTTTGGCCTTTACCCCACTTCCTGGGGTCAAATACTAAAAACTGACACATGTGGTTTAATATCAAGGTATTTGTACCGTTTGATATGAAAATCTAAAACTAAAATCCACTGTAAAAGCAAAACGGATAAACTTTGCCACTTCAAGATATGGATGGCTCAATGTAGAAAAGTAACTCATACTGGATATGAACTTTAATCAAGTACAAGTAGTTTCCCTTCGATTAAAGCCTCAGAGTTTGGACAACATTGGATTAAGTTCTAGAGTTTAAACAGACGACGGACGACGACACTGGACGATGACCGACGGACACATTTGAATGGTGTTTTACGTAATTTTTAGCACATGATAAAATATATCGTTCGATTGTTTTATGGTACAGGACAGGGGTGGATCCAGGATTTCAGCTTAGAGGGGGGCGTAAGATTTTAGTCAATTTTCGGGTCCGTCTCTAGCTTCACAACACGGTTACGGTAGTGCATTGATAGGGTAATAAAGTCCGTTTTCAAATAAAAGGATTTAAGAATGTGTTAATTAAACCACGCATAAGCCATTAAGTGACGAGCGAGCGAAGCGAGTGAGAATTTTTTTTATACTGAGGGCGTTCAACGAAATTGTTTGATATTTTATCTACAGTAACATGGACATACATGTATGAATAAAAAAGTCCGTTTTCAAATAAAAGGATTTAAGAATGTGGTAATTAAACCACTCATTAGCCATTATGCGTCGAGCGAGCGAAGCGAGTGAGAAAACATTTTATACTGAGGGAGTGCAACGAAATTGTTTGATATTTTATCTACAGTAACATGGACATACATGTATGAATAAAAAAAGTCCTTTTTCAAATAAAAGGATTTAAGAATGTGTTAATTAAACCACTCATTAGCCATTGTGCGTCGAGCGAGCGTAGCGAGCGTGAAAAATGTTAACACTGAGGGCGTGCAACGAAATTGTTTGATATTTTATCTACAGTAACATGGACATACATGTATGATCCGGAATTTTTAGTGGGGCGCGCGCCCCCCCCCCCCCACCCCCCTGGATCCGCTAGTGCAGGATGACCACCACATTTTTCCTGGGTAGAACAAGAACTGTATATCTGCGCCATCCGTAAGAATCGACACTTTCTCACTTGACACGTCGAGCTCCCAGTGATTCGAACCGACAGAGGTGAGAGGTGAACTGTAAAAGGTATTTCAAGGTCGGTCATAGCGACCTACCTTTAGTGGGAATATAAATACTCATCTAACGTAAAGAAGTAGGTCAAGCTCAGTGACAGTAACCTATTTTTGTCAGAATGTATTGTACTCATCTAGATGTATGAAGTTTGAAGACTGTACAGCTAATAATGACTTTGTTTAGTGCTGTGTGGCAAAAAGTCGCCCCGACTACAAATCAGTAGTGTTATTACTTACTGGTCCTTTGGGATCAAGCCCGATCCTTTTGGCTATAAAGTAGAATATCGCTTAAGCTTAATCTCTACCCAGAGTACACTCGTTCCTCATTTGACTCAATCTCTACCCAGAGTACACTCGTTCCTCATTTGACTCTGTCAACATCAAAGGAAGTAGGGCGAACTGTTATGTCAAGTGATTATTCAAAAAGTTATGACGATGTTTATAATAAATCCTTTTGCGTGATCGGCAAAGACAAAATATAGAACTATATTAAATCATTTCAATTTTTATTTCTATGAGTTATTTTTTTTTAGTAATGCTTCCGTTTGAAATGTTTACATATGCGTTTCGATTGAGGAGACCTAAGTACGTATTATTTTTGTAGTAAAATAGTCCCGATTAAAACTAAATTGTTTTCATGCATTATTTCAAATCTTGCAACATCTAATTTGCAGATATTCTGAAAATTATATTTACACAAGAGATAAATAAGTTTCAGGCAAACATATTCCAATTTAACAGGTTTTACCAAAATCTTGTAATTTAGTAGTTAGCAGAGTGTAACAAATTCACATTAAGTGATATTAGACAGAGTACCTTTAAGAGAAATGTGCCATATAGTTTGACCGTGCAATAGTGAACAAGAGTGAGTGGTTTTTCTATTGTGCAATTGAGACGATAATTGGGTGTTATATTTGGATGGTCAGTGTGTGTTGGAAATTGGTGGTGATATGTTGTGCTATTAAGAGGTGCAGTAACTTGAGGAAATGAATATACAGATATGATGCATTAGAACTGAAGGTGTTTGGGGAACGTCTCCTCCTTTTTCGTGGCGATGATGTAGTAGAGGGTGTGGTGATGGTATGTGATGTAGGGTACAGATCGTAGTCAAGCGATATAGCCAATACGTAGAAGAGGGGTGATACGGGCAATATGATATATTTGTGATATAGATTGAAGCAGTAGATTATAAGTCTGTACAGTGAAGTGATATAGCCTATGCACAGAAGAGTGGTGATATAATCAATATGATATATCCGTGATATAGATGGATTCAGTCAGTAGATGGACTGTACAGTAATGTGATATAGCCTGTGCATACAGGATTGGTGATACTATGCATATTATATATTAGTAACCTATAGAGTTTGCAACAAGGTGTACATAAGATGCTGTTATCTATATTTGTCATAGATAGTGAGAGATTGTGCCACCTATGAAGTGCTATTAATGGTTTGCCAACTAAAGGCAACAGTCATATTAATAATCTACAACAATTAGATATTACATAGACAGAGAATAAACTTGAGAAAGGACGTTGAATTATATGACATTTTACAGTGTTTGACATTTGAGTTTGTGAACTCAAAATAGAAAGTATTTATATTAGTATTGAGTGATTGTCTAAAACTCCACGATATTTCTTTTCTTTCTATTTCAAGTTTCCTATCTAACTATCTTCCGTATTTACTTTATTATTAAATACATTTGTTTATTAAAATATAACATGTCTGTTTGTACTTTACTGTTCCGATAAACAAATCGATCGATATTTTCAATATCGTCACAATGGTGGCAGCGGTTTAAAAGAGCAAAAGAGACAAACAGACTTGTATAGTAATTTGAAATAATATAAGTGAACGATTGAAGTAAGAAAAATGGCAGAAAAGGTACCAGACTGGTTCGAGAAAATTATAGAAAAAGGAGGAGATGTTGGGGCATGTTTAGCGTATTTAAGAGAACGGGCCGAAAAGGAGGAAAGTATGCGATTAAAAGAGATTGACCGTGAAGAAAAGATAAGGCATAACGATAATGAACGCGAAGAAAAGATAAGGCACGAAGTCAATGAACGCGAAGAAAAGATAAGGCGCGAAGTCAATGAACGCGAAGAAAGAGCTGCAGAACGTGCCGAAAAAGCTGCAGAACGCGATGAGAAAGCTGCAGAACGCGCAGTTGTAGAGAAGGAGAAAGATAGACAATTAAAGGTATTACAATTAGAAAACGAAAAGGAGATCAAACTTAAAGAGATAGAGTTAAAGTCAAAAGAAATCAATATTTCTACAAATAAAGCCGAAGGGGTTAAAGCAAAGGTATCATTACCAAAGTTTGCAGAAGGCCAAGACATCGAAGTATTCTTAACTTCGTTCGAACGGCTAGCAGAATTACACAAGTGGGACAAATCAGAATGGCCTATTCGTTTAATACCGCAATTAAGTGGAAATGCACTAGAAGCGTACTCGCGTATGTCTCTAGATGAGAGTAAAACATACGATAAAATCAAAAAAGCCATTTTCGAAAGGTATGGGTTAAATCCAGCAGAATATCGTACTAAGTTTCGTTATTCAAAACAAAACCCTAATGAAACCTTCAAAGAATATGCTATTCGAATAGCAAATTACTTCACTCATTGGCAGGAAAGCGAACTTGTCAATAACATGTATGAAAACGTAGTAGACATGATCATAAGAGATCAGTTAATGACTAATTGCATGTATGACTTGCAAGTATACTTACTAGAAAAAGAGCCGAAATCTGTACAAGAGTTGGTTACTTTAGCAAGTGCTTATCAGGTAGCACACAAAGGGAAGGACACAAAGCAAGCAATATACCAACCACCTATGTTTAAACGTTAGGAAAACGTACAACAAAATGCAGAGTACTCACCAGGTGCCTTTGGTTATAAGCGCAAATGTTTTCACTGTAGGAGCGAAGACCATTTAATAGCACAATGTCCGTTAAAAGGGAATTTGGATAATGGAAATCGTAATAAAGACAAAGCATACGGTTATGGAAAACAAGCAAATGGGTTAATACATTCTCCAACAAAAGTGAGTAAGGCTTGTTATATGGGTGAAATACCGGTTCAAAGGCAGGTAATTGGGATAGGAAAAACGAAACAGCTTACAAATGGGCTTATGTTATCAGAGGGTAGAGTAGGTACAGAGAAAGTGACAATATTAAGAGACACTGGGTGTACAACAATATTTGTAGCAGATAGATTAAAGCATTTAGGTAGGGGGACGGGGTGCTATCAAGTAGTAACACTGGCAAATGGAATGGAATGCCAGTGCCCAGAAGTCATAATTGATATAGAGACAAACTTAATTTCAGGCACTGTTAAAGCATTAGTAATGGACAATCCATTCGCAGAGTTAGTTGTAGGAAACATAGGGCATTTGGTCAATGTAAATGAGGCAAGTACCTTTCAAGGAATAGAAACACGAGCCATGAAAACAAAGAGAGTGTTCAATGAAAAGGTACACAAAGAAGTAGAGGACGAAATTATGTTAGAGAAGGAAGTACAAAAGGTAAGTGAAACCATAGATGTTGAAAACATTGATAAATATGAGGAGATGGCTATTAACAGTTCAGAACTGAAAGATGAGCAAAAGAAAGATAAATCATTGGACAAAGTCAGATCATATGCAAAGGTGAAGCGTAATGATGACGTAGAAGAAACAGATCTTGAAGGTAAGAATTCGTATTTTACATTTCATGATGAAATACTGTACAGAGTATACAAATCAAAAGGTCGAGACCCGATTAAACAGATTGTAGTACCAACAAAATATAGAAAAAGAATGATGGAGATTGCTCACAATGTACCACTAGGAGGACATCTCGGAAACAAGAAGACAAGAAATAGGATACTACAGAATTTCTTTTGGCCTGGAGTCTTTATCGATGTAGCTTACCATTGTAGGGCATGTCCAAATTGTCAGAAGAGTGTTCCAAAAGGGCGGGTTCCAAGAGGTCCATTGATACCTATACCAGCGATGGAAGAGCCATTTAATCGAATGGCAATAGACATAGTAGGTCCGCTACCTCGTACAGAAAGAGGAAATAGATTTATATTAGTAACGTGCGATTATGGAACCAAATATCCAGAAGCAATACCGCTTAAGACCATTGACGCAGAAACAGTCGCGAATGCATTAGTGGATATATTTGCAAGGACAGGTTTACCAAACGAAATCTTATCTGATCAAGGTAGTAATTTTGTCTCATCTTTGATGCAGAATTTATGCAAATTACTTCATATTCGAAAAATGAAAACATCACCGTATCATCCTCAAGCAAATGGGCTAGTAGAGAGGTTCAACGGAACACTTAAAAAAATGCTTAAGTGCTACGCTCAGGAGGAAGAAGGTAAGTGGGACTTAGATTTACCTTATTTGCTATTTGCGTACAGAGAGGTGCCTCAGGAGTCAACAGGATATTCTCCATTTGAACTGTTATATGGAAGACATGTTAGAGGACCACTAACCGTTTTGAGAGAAGAATGGGAGGAGCCTGACAAAGACAAACTGAGTGAGTCAACAATAAGTTATATACTTAAAACTAGAGACAGGTTGGTAAACATGACAAACATAGCTCAGGCATCTGAAAATGTTCAGAAGAAGCGACAGAAGAAGTATTTTGATAGGAAAGCCAGATATAGAACACTGATGACAGGTGAGAAAGTATTAATATTACTACCAACACATACAAACAAAATTTTAGCCCAGTGGAAAGGACCGTTTGAAGTGTTACAAAAGGTAAGTCCAGTAGACTATAAAATCAAGATGAACAAACAAACAACGAAGATATTTCATATCAATATGTTAAAGAAGTGGTACAGTGATAAACAGAGAGGTGAAGAAGATAAGACCAAAGTAGAAAATGTTTTAGAAAGGGAAGACAATGCTATGAACGATGAAGTCTACAGCACAAGTCAAATGTCAGCTTGTTTTATTTCTTATACGGATGAGAACAATAATGATGAAGAGGTGGAAATAGAAAGCCCTCTGTTAACGCCACAAGAATCGCTCAGTGATATACAAATAAATGAGAACTTGCATGACGATCAGAAATTACTTCTGATTAATCTCTGCAAAGAATTCAAAGACGTGTTAAGTGACGTCCCAGGAAAGACAGGGTTGATTGAGCATGACGTAGTTATAAATTGCAATAAGCCAATTTACAGAAAACCATACAAACTTCCGTTTGCAATGAGGGAGAAGGTAAGAGAAGAAATACTTAACATGGTAGAAGCGGGAATTGCAGAAAAATCGAGTAGTCCGTGTGCGGCACCTATTGTGGTGGTCCAAAAGAAAGATGGCAAGATACGATTATGTGTGGATTACAGAGGATTGAATGAAGTTACTATATTTGATCCACAACCAATGCCAAAACTTGATGACATTTTGAATAAGTTAGGGAAGGCTAAATTCATGTCAAAGCTAGATTGTACAAAGGGGTTTTGGCAAATACCTCTTGCTGAGAGTGCAAAAGAGAAGAGTTCGTTTACAACTCCATTTGGACAATTCCAATTTAATGTTATGCCATTTGGTATGGTAAACTCGGCAGCATCATTTGTTAGACTCATGAATATGGTGCTAGATGGGTTAGACGCTTTTTCTGATGCTTTCATTGACGACATTTTAATCTTCAGCTTGACATTTCCAGAACATCTGATCCATTTAAGACAAGTACTAGAATCAATAAGAAAAGCAAAGATCACAGCAAAACCAAGTAAGTGTAAATTGGGATTTCAAGAATTAGAGTTTCTGGCCCATAAAGTTGGAAATGGTGAGGTACATCCATCAACAGAGAAAATTGATGCAATTAACAGGATTCAAAACCCAGCTACGAAGAAACAGGTACGTTCATTTATTGGAACAGTCAATTTTTACCGTAGATTCATTCCAAATTTTGCGGAAATTGCTGCTCCATTAACGGATTTAACTGCAAAGAAATTGCCTAACAAGGTCAAATGGGAAAAATGTCACCAAGAGGCCTTTGATAAATTAAAAGAAGCCATAACTTCATACCCCATTCTCAGAAACCCTGACTTTACAAAGCGGTTCATCTTACAAACAGATGCTAGTGATAGGGGAATTGGAGGAGTGCTTTTACAATGTGAAGGCAAGGAAAGGTTTCCTATTATGTACATAAGCAAGAAATTGCTGAAAGCTGAAGAGGCGTACAGTACTGTAGAGAAAGAATGTTTGGCTATAGTCAAATCAGTTCACACATTAAGAGAATACCTCTTGGGAAAGGAATTCAGCATAGAATCAGACCATTTTCCGTTGCAATGGCTTAATAAGATAAAAGATCAGAACATGAGATTAATGAGATGGAGCCTAATGTTACAGGAATATAGGTTCACAATTGTACATATTGCAGGGAAAAAGAATACGATTGCAGACATGTTGTCAAGATGGGTATACAATTTAAAGTAAATTTGTGAGAGGTTGAGATAATAAAAGCATTATTATCTATCTTAGAGGGGAGGTTTGTAACAAATTCACATTAAGTGATATTAGACAGAGTACCTTTAAGAGAAATGTGCCATATAGTTTGACCGTGCAATAGCTACAGTAACATGGACATACATGTATGATCCGGAATTTTTAGTGGGGCGCGCGCCCCCCCCCCCCCCCCCCCCCCTGGATCCGCTAGTGCAGGATGACCACCACATTTTTCCTGGGTAGAACAAGAACTGTATATCTGCGCCATCCGTAAGAATCGACACTTTCTCACTTGACACGTCGAGCTCCCAGTGATTCGAACCGACAGAGGTGAGAGGTGAACTGTAAAAGGTATTTCAAGGTCGGTCATAGCGACCTACCTTTAGTGGGAATATAAATACTCATCTAACGTAAAGAAGTAGGTCAAGCTCAGTGACAGTAACCTATTTTTGTCAGAATGTATTGTACTCATCTAGATGTATGAAGTTTGAAGACTGTACAGCTAATAATGACTTTGTTTAGTGCTGTGTGGCAAAAAGTCGCCCCGACTACAAATCAGTAGTGTTATTACTTACTGGTCCTTTGGGATCAAGCCCGATCCTTTTGGCTATAAAGTAGAATATCGCTTAAGCTTAATCTCTACCCAGAGTACACTCGTTCCTCATTTGACTCAATCTCTACCCAGAGTACACTCGTTCCTCATTTGACTCTGTCAACATCAAAGGAAGTAGGGCGAACTGTTATGTCAAGTGATTATTCAAAAAGTTATGACGATGTTTATAATAAATCCTTTTGCGTGATCGGCAAAGACAAAATATAGAACTATATTAAATCATTTCAATTTTTATTTCTATGAGTTATTTTTTTTTAGTAATGCTTCCGTTTGAAATGTTTACATATGCGTTTCGATTGAGGAGACCTAAGTACGTATTATTTTTGTAGTAAAATAGTCCCGATTAAAACTAAATTGTTTTCATGCATTATTTCAAATCTTGCAACATCTAATTTGCAGATATTCTGAAAATTATATTTACACAAGAGATAAATAAGTTTCAGGCAAACATATTCCAATTTAACAGGTTTTACCAAAATCTTGTAATTTAGTAGTTAGCAGAGTGTAACAAATTCACATTAAGTGATATTAGACAGAGTACCTTTAAGAGAAATGTGCCATATAGTTTGACCGTGCAATAGTGAACAAGAGTGAGTGGTTTTTCTATTGTGCAATTGAGACGATAATTGGGTGTTATATTTGGATGGTCAGTGTGTGTTGGAAATTGGTGGTGATATGTTGTGCTATTAAGAGGTGCAGTAACTTGAGGAAATGAATATACAGATATGATGCATTAGAACTGAAGGTGTTTGGGGAACGTCTCCTCCTTTTTCGTGGCGATGATGTAGTAGAGGGTGTGGTGATGGTATGTGATGTAGGGTACAGATCGTAGTCAAGCGATATAGCCAATACGTAGAAGAGGGGTGATACGGGCAATATGATATATTTGTGATATAGATTGAAGCAGTAGATTATAAGTCTGTACAGTGAAGTGATATAGCCTATGCACAGAAGAGTGGTGATATAATCAATATGATATATCCGTGATATAGATGGATTCAGTCAGTAGATGGACTGTACAGTAATGTGATATAGCCTGTGCATACAGGATTGGTGATACTATGCATATTATATATTAGTAACCTATAGAGTTTGCAACAAGGTGTACATAAGATGCTGTTATCTATATTTGTCATAGATAGTGAGAGATTGTGCCACCTATGAAGTGCTATTAATGGTTTGCCAACTAAAGGCAACAGTCATATTAATAATCTACAACAATTAGATATTACATAGACAGAGAATAAACTTGAGAAAGGACGTTGAATTATATGACATTTTACAGTGTTTGACATTTGAGTTTGTGAACTCAAAATAGAAAGTATTTATATTAGTATTGAGTGATTGTCTAAAACTCCACGATATTTCTTTTCTTTCTATTTCAAGTTTCCTATCTAACTATCTTCCGTATTTACTTTATTATTAAATACATTTGTTTATTAAAATATAACATGTCTGTTTGTACTTTACTGTTCCGATAAACAAATCGATCGATATTTTCAATATCGTCACAATGGTGGCAGCGGTTTAAAAGAGCAAAAGAGACAAACAGACTTGTATAGTAATTTGAAATAATATAAGTGAACGATTGAAGTAAGAAAAATGGCAGAAAAGGTACCAGACTGGTTCGAGAAAATTATAGAAAAAGGAGGAGATGTTGGGGCATGTTTAGCGTATTTAAGAGAACGGGCCGAAAAGGAGGAAAGTATGCGATTAAAAGAGATTGACCGTGAAGAAAAGATAAGGCATAACGATAATGAACGCGAAGAAAAGATAAGGCACGAAGTCAATGAACGCGAAGAAAAGATAAGGCGCGAAGTCAATGAACGCGAAGAAAGAGCTGCAGAACGTGCCGAAAAAGCTGCAGAACGCGATGAGAAAGCTGCAGAACGCGCAGTTGTAGAGAAGGAGAAAGATAGACAATTAAAGGTATTACAATTAGAAAACGAAAAGGAGATCAAACTTAAAGAGATAGAGTTAAAGTCAAAAGAAATCAATATTTCTACAAATAAAGCCGAAGGGGTTAAAGCAAAGGTATCATTACCAAAGTTTGCAGAAGGCCAAGACATCGAAGTATTCTTAACTTCGTTCGAACGGCTAGCAGAATTACACAAGTGGGACAAATCAGAATGGCCTATTCGTTTAATACCGCAATTAAGTGGAAATGCACTAGAAGCGTACTCGCGTATGTCTCTAGATGAGAGTAAAACATACGATAAAATCAAAAAAGCCATTTTCGAAAGGTATGGGTTAAATCCAGCAGAATATCGTACTAAGTTTCGTTATTCAAAACAAAACCCTAATGAAACCTTCAAAGAATATGCTATTCGAATAGCAAATTACTTCACTCATTGGCAGGAAAGCGAACTTGTCAATAACATGTATGAAAACGTAGTAGACATGATCATAAGAGATCAGTTAATGACTAATTGCATGTATGACTTGCAAGTATACTTACTAGAAAAAGAGCCGAAATCTGTACAAGAGTTGGTTACTTTAGCAAGTGCTTATCAGGTAGCACACAAAGGGAAGGACACAAAGCAAGCAATATACCAACCACCTATGTTTAAACGTAAGGAAAACGTACAACAAAATGCAGAGTACTCACCAGGTGCCTTTGGTTATAAGCGCAAATGTTTTCACTGTAGGAGCGAAGACCATTTAATAGCACAATGTCCGTTAAAAGGGAATTTGGATAATGGAAATCGTAATAAAGACAAAGCATACGGTTATGGAAAACAAGCAAATGGGTTAATACATTCTCCAACAAAAGTGAGTAAGGCTTGTTATATGGGTGAAATACCGGTTCAAAGGCAGGTAATTGGGATAGGAAAAACGAAACAGCTTACAAATGGGCTTATGTTATCAGAGGGTAGAGTAGGTACAGAGAAAGTGACAATATTAAGAGACACTGGGTGTACAACAATATTTGTAGCAGATAGATTAAAGCATTTAGGTAGGGGGACGGGGTGCTATCAAGTAGTAACACTGGCAAATGGAACGGAATGCCAGTGCCCAGAAGTCATAATTGATATAGAGACAAACTTAATTTCAGGCACTGTTAAAGCATTAGTAATGGACAATCCATTCGCAGAGTTAGTTGTAGGAAACATAGGGCATTTGGTCAATGTAAATGAGGCAAGTACCTTTCAAGGAATAGAAACACGAGCCATGAAAACAAAGAGAGTGTTCAATGAAAAGGTACACAAAGAAGTAGAGGACGAAATTATGTTAGAGAAGGAAGTACAAAAGGTAAGTGAAACCATAGATGTTGAAAACATTGATAAATATGAGGAGATGGCTATTAACAGTTCAGAACTGAAAGATGAGCAAAAGAAAGATAAATCATTGGACAAAGTCAGATCATATGCAAAGGTGAAGCGTAATGATGACGTAGAAGAAACAGATCTTGAAGGTAAGAATTCGTATTTTACATTTCATGATGAAATACTGTACAGAGTATACAAATCAAAAGGTCGAGACCCGATTAAACAGATTGTAGTACCAACAAAATATAGAAAAAGAATGATGGAGATTGCTCACAATGTACCACTAGGAGGACATCTCGGAAACAAGAAGACAAGAAATAGGATACTACAGAATTTCTTTTGGCCTGGAGTCTTTATCGATGTAGCTTACCATTGTAGGGCATGTCCAAATTGTCAGAAGAGTGTTCCAAAAGGGCGGGTTCCAAGAGGTCCATTGATACCTATACCAGCGATGGAAGAGCCATTTAATCGAATGGCAATAGACATAGTAGGTCCGCTACCTCGTACAGAAAGAGGAAATAGATTTATATTAGTAACGTGCGATTATGGAACCAAATATCCAGAAGCAATACCGCTTAAGACCATTGACGCAGAAACAGTCGCGAATGCATTAGTGGATATATTTGCAAGGACAGGTTTACCAAACGAAATCTTATCTGATCAAGGTAGTAATTTTGTCTCATCTTTGATGCAGAATTTATGCAAATTACTTCATATTCGAAAAATGAAAACATCACCGTATCATCCTCAAGCAAATGGGCTAGTAGAGAGGTTCAACGGAACACTTAAAAAAATGCTTAAGTGCTACGCTCAGGAGGAAGAAGGTAAGTGGGACTTAGATTTACCTTATTTGCTATTTGCGTACAGAGAGGTGCCTCAGGAGTCAACAGGATATTCTCCATTTGAACTGTTATATGGAAGACATGTTAGAGGACCACTAACCGTTTTGAGAGAAGAATGGGAGGAGCCTGACAAAGACAAACTGAGTGAGTCAACAATAAGTTATATACTTAAAACTAGAGACAGGTTGGTAAACATGACAAACATAGCTCAGGCATCTGAAAATGTTCAGAAGAAGCGACAGAAGAAGTATTTTGATAGGAAAGCCAGATATAGAACACTGATGACAGGTGAGAAAGTATTAATATTACTACCAACACATACAAACAAAATTTTAGCCCAGTGGAAAGGACCGTTTGAAGTGTTACAAAAGGTAAGTCCAGTAGACTATAAAATCAAGATGAACAAACAAACAACGAAGATATTTCATATCAATATGTTAAAGAAGTGGTACAGTGATAAACAGAGAGGTGAAGAAGATAAGACCAAAGTAGAAAATGTTTTAGAAAGGGAAGACAATGCTATGAACGATGAAGTCTACAGCACAAGTCAAATGTCAGCTTGTTTTATTTCTTATACGGATGAGAACAATAATGATGAAGAGGTGGAAATAGAAAGCCCTCTGTTAACGCCACAAGAATCGCTCAGTGATATACAAATAAATGAGAACTTGCATGACGATCAGAAATTACTTCTGATTAATCTCTGCAAAGAATTCAAAGACGTGTTAAGTGACGTCCCAGGAAAGACAGGGTTGATTGAGCATGACGTAGTTATAAATTGCAATAAGCCAATTTACAGAAAACCATACAAACTTCCGTTTGCAATGAGGGAGAAGGTAAGAGAAGAAATACTTAACATGGTAGAAGCGGGAATTGCAGAAAAATCGAGTAGTCCGTGTGCGGCACCTATTGTGGTGGTCCAAAAGAAAGATGGCAAGATACGATTATGTGTGGATTACAGAGGATTGAATGAAGTTACTATATTTGATCCACAACCAATGCCAAAACTTGATGACATTTTGAATAAGTTAGGGAAGGCTAAATTCATGTCAAAGCTAGATTGTACAAAGGGGTTTTGGCAAATACCTCTTGCTGAGAGTGCAAAAGAGAAGAGTTCGTTTACAACTCCATTTGGACAATTCCAATTTAATGTTATGCCATTTGGTATGGTAAACTCGGCAGCATCATTTGTTAGACTCATGAATATGGTGCTAGATGGGTTAGACGCTTTTTCTGATGCTTTCATTGACGACATTTTAATCTTCAGCTTGACATTTCCAGAACATCTGATCCATTTAAGACAAGTACTAGAATCAATAAGAAAAGCAAAGATCACAGCAAAACCAAGTAAGTGTAAATTGGGATTTCAAGAATTAGAGTTTCTGGCCCATAAAGTTGGAAATGGTGAGGTACATCCATCAACAGAGAAAATTGATGCAATTAACAGGATTCAAAACCCAGCTACGAAGAAACAGGTACGTTCATTTATTGGAACAGTCAATTTTTACCGTAGATTCATTCCAAATTTTGCGGAAATTGCTGCTCCATTAACGGATTTAACTGCAAAGAAATTGCCTAACAAGGTCAAATGGGAAAAATGTCATCAAGAGGCCTTTGATAAATTAAAAGAAGCCATAACTTCATACCCCATTCTCAGAAACCCTGACTTTACAAAGCGGTTCATCTTACAAACAGATGCTAGTGATAGGGGAATTGGAGGAGTGCTTTTACAATGTGAAGGCAAGGAAAGGTTTCCTATTATGTACATAAGCAAGAAATTGCTGAAAGCTGAAGAGGCGTACAGTACTGTAGAGAAAGAATGTTTGGCTATAGTCAAATCAGTTCACACATTAAGAGAATACCTCTTGGGAAAGGAATTCAGCATAGAATCAGACCATTTTCCGTTGCAATGGCTTAATAAGATAAAAGATCAGAACATGAGATTAATGAGATG
>JAWPHD010024012.1:0-20476 GCA_037043455.1 Cyrtodaria siliqua
TCAGTTCTTACGCATATAATCAGTTCTTACGCATATTTATTATTCAGTTCTTACACATATATATTCAGTTCTTTACGCATATATATTCAGTTCTTACACATATATATTCAGTTCTTAAACATATATATTACATTCTTACGCATATATATTCCGTTCTATACACATATATATTCAGTTCTTTACACATATATATTCAGTTCTTACACATATATATTCAGTTCTTACTCATATCTATTCTGTTCTTAAACATATATATATTCAGTTCTTACACATATATATTCAGTTCTTACCCATATCTATTCCGTTCTTACGCATATATATTCCGTTCTTACGCATATATATCCCGTTTTTATACGCATATATTCAGTTCTTACGCGTATATTCAGTTCTTACGCACATATACTTCCGTTCTTACACATATATATTTCAGTTCTTACACATATATATTCAGTTCTTACGCATATATACTCCATTCTTACACATATATATTCAGTTCTTACACATATATATTCAGTTCTAACACATATATATTTCCGTTCTTACGCATTATATTCCGTTCTTACGCATATATATTCAGTTCTTACACATATATATTCCATTCTTACACATATATATTAAGTTCTTACACATATATTCAGTTCTTACACATATATTTTCAGTTCTTACACATATATATTCAGTTCTTACGCATATATATTCAGTTCTTACACATATATATTCGTTCTTACACATATATATTCAGTTCTTACACATATATATTCAGTTCTTACACATATATATTTCAGTTCTTACGCATATATATTCAGTTCTTACACATATATATTCCATTCTTACGCAAATATATACCGTTCTTACACACATATATTCAGTTCTTACACATATATATTGCAGTTCTTACACAATATATTTTCAGTTCTCTTACACATATATATTCAGTTCTTACGCATATATATTCAGTTCTTACACAATATATATTTCGTTCTTACCGCATATATATTCAGTTCTTACACATATATATTCAGTTCTTACGCATAAATATTCAGTTCTTACACATATATATTCAGTTCTAAACACATATATATTCAGTTCTTACACACATTTATTCAGTTCTTACACATATATATTCAGTTCTTACACATATATATTCCGTTCTTACGCATATATATTCAGTTCTTACACATATATATTCAGTTCTTACTCATATATTTTCCGTTCTTACGCATATATATTCCGTTCTTACACATATATATTCAGTTTTTACTCATATATATTCCGTTCTTACGCATATATATTCCGTTCTTTACACATATATATTCAGTTCTAACACATAAATATTCAGTTCTTACACATACACATATTCAGTTCTTACACATATATATTCAGTTCTTACCCATATATATTCCGTTCTTACGCATATATATTCGGTTCTTACGCATATATATTCCGTTTTTATGCATATATTCAGTTCTTACGCATATATTCAGTTCTAACGCATATATACTCCGTGCTTACACATATATATTCAGTTCTTCCACATATATATTCAGTTCTTAAACATATATATTCAGTTCTTACACATATATTCAGTTCTTACAAATATATATTCCGTTCTTACGCATATATATTCAGTTCTTACGCATATATTCAGTTCTTACTCATATTTATTCAGTTCTTACACATATATATTCAGTTCTTACGCATATATATTCAGTTCTTACACATATATATTCCGTTCTGACGCATATATATTCAGTTCTTACACATATATATTCAGTTCTTATACATATATATTCAGTTCTTACACATATATATTTAGTTCTTACACATAGATATTCAGTTCTTACGCATATATATTCAGTTCTAACGCATATATACTCCGTGCTTACACATATATATTCAGTTCTTCCACATATATATTCAGTTCTTAAACATATATATTCAGTTCTTACACATATATTCAGTTCTTACAAATATATATACCGTTCTTACGCATATATATTCAGTTCTTACGCATATAATCAGTTCTTACGCATATTTATTCAGTTCTTACACATATATATTCAGTTCTTACGCATATATATTCAGTTCTTATACATATATATTCAGTTCTTACACATATATATTTAGTTCTTACACATAGATATTCAGTTCTTACGCATATATATTCAGTTCTAACGCATATATACTCCGTGCTTACACATATATATTCAGTTCTTCCACATATATATTCAGGTCTTAAACATATATATTCAGTTCTTACACATATATTCAGTTCTTACAAATATATATACCGTTCTTACGCATATATATTCAGTTCTTACGCATATAATCAGTTCTTACGCATATTTATTCAGTTCTTACACATATATATTCAGTTCTTACGCATATATATTCAGTTCTTACACATATATATTCAGTTCTTAAACATATATATTACATTCTTACGCATATATATTCCGTTCTTACACATATATATTCAGTTCTTACACATATATATTCAGTTCTTACACATATATATTCAGTTCTTACTCATATCTATTCTGTTCTTAAACATATATATTCAGTTCTTACACATATATATTCAGTTCTTACCCATATCTATTCCGTTCTTACGCATATATATTCCGTTCTTACGCATATATATCCCGTTTTTACGCATATATTCAGTTCTTACGCGTATATTCAGTTCTTACGCACATATACTCCGTTCTTACACATATATATTCAGTTCTTACACATATATATTCAGTTCTTACGCATATATACTCCATTCTTACACATATATATTCAGTTCTTACACATATATATTCAGTTCTAACACATATATATTCCGTTCTTACGCATTTATATTCCGTTCTTACGCATATATATTCAGTTCTTACACATATATATTCCATTCTTACACATATATATTAAGTTCTTACACATATATTCAGTTCTTACGCATATATTCAGTTCTAACGCATATATACTCCGTGCTTACACATATATATTCAGTTCTTCCACATATATATTCAGTTCTTAAACATATATATTCAGTTCTTACACATATATTCAGTTCTTACAAATATATATTCCGTTCTTACGCATATATATTCAGTTCTTACGCATATATTCAGTTCTTACTCATATTTATTCAGTTCTTACACATATATATTCAGTTCTTACGCATATATATTCAGTTCTTACACATATATATTCCGTTCTGACGCATATATATTCAGTTCTTACACATATATATTCAGTTCTTACACATATATATTCAGTTCTTACACATATATATTTAGTTCTTACACATATATATTCCATTCTTACGCATATATATTCCGTTTTTACGCATATATTCAGTTCTTACGCATATATTTTCAGTTTTTACGCATATATGTTCAGTTATTACACATATATATTCAGGTCTTACACATATATATTCAGTTCTTACGCATATATATTCAGTTCTTATGCATATATATTCAGTTCTTACCCATATATATTCCGTTCTTACGCATATATATTCAGTTCTTACACTTATATATTCCGTTCTTACGCATATATATTCCGTTCTTACGCATATATATTCCGTTCTTACGCATATATGTTCCGTTCTTACGCATATATATTCAGTTCTTAGGCATATATATTCAGTTCTTACGCATATATATTCAGTTCTTATGCATATATATTCAGTTCTTACGCATATATATTCCGTTCTTACTCATATATATTCAGTTCTTAGGCATATATATTCCGTTCTTACGCATATATATTCAGTTCATACACATATATATTCCGTTATTACACATATATATTCAGTTCATACACATATATATTCATTTCTTACACATATATATTCAGTTCTTACACATATATATTCAGTTCTTACACATATATATTCAGTTCTTACGCATATATATTCAGTTCTTACGCATATATATCCCGTTTTTACGCATATATTCAGTTCTTACGCGTATATTCAGTTCTTACGCACATATACTCCGTTCTTACACATATATATTCAGTTCTTACACATATATATTCAGTTCTTACGCATATATACTCCATTCTTACACATATATATTCAGTTCTTACACATATATATTCAGTTCTAACACATATATATTCCGTTCTTACGCATTTATATTCCGTTCTTACGCATATATATTCAGTTCTTACACATATATATTCCATTCTTACACATATATATTAAGTTCTTACACATATATTCAGTTCTTACACATATATTTTCAGTTCTTACACATATATATTCAGTTCTTACGCATATATATTCAGTTCTTACACATATATATTTCGTTCTTACACATATATATTCAGTTCTTACACATATATATTCAGTTCTTACATATATATATTCAGTTCTTACGCATATATATTCAGTTCTTACACATATATATTCCATTCTTACGCAAATATATACCGTTCTTACACACATATATTCAGTTCTTACACATATATATGCAGTTCTTACACATATATTTTCAGTTCTTACACATATATATTCAGTTCTTACGCATATATATTCAGTTCTTACACATATATATTTCGTTCTTACACATATATATTCAGTTCTTACACATATATATTCAGTTCTTACACATATATATTCAGTTCTTACGCATATATATTCCGTTCTTACGCATATATATTGCGATCTTACGCATATATATTCAGTCCTTACACATATATATTCAGTTCTTACACATATATATTACATTCTTACGCATATATATTCCGTTCTTACACATATATATTCAGTTCTTACACATATATATTCAGTTCTTACACATATATATTCAGTTCTTACACATATATATTCAGTTCTTACGCATATAAATTCCGTTCTTACGCATATATATTCCGTTCTTACGCACATATATTCCGTTCTTACGCATATATATTCAGTTCTTACACATATATATTCCGTTCTTACACATATATATTAAGTTCTTACACATATATATTCAGTTCTTACACATTTATATTCAGTTCTTACACATATATAATCAGTTCTTACACATATATATTCAGTTCTTACACATATATATTCCGTTCTTACGCATATATTCAGTTCTTACACATATATATTCAGTTCTTATTAATATATATTCAGTTCTTACACATATATATTCAGTTCTTACACATATATATTCAGTTCTTACACATATATATTTAGTTCTTACAAATATATATTCCGTTCTTACGCATATATATTCAGTTCTTACACATATCTATTCAGTTCTTACTCATATATATTCAGTTCTTACACATATATATTCCATTCTTACTCATATATATTCCGTTTTTAGGCATATATTCCGTTCTTACGCATATATATTCAGTTCTTACACATATATATTCAGTTCTTACGCATAAATATTCAGTTCTTACACATATATATTCAGTTCTAACACATATATATTCAGTTCTTACACACATTTATTCAGTTCTTACACATATATATTCAGTTCTTACACATATATATTCCGTTCTTACGCATATATATTCAGTTCTTACACATATATATTCAGTTCTTACTCATATATTTTCCGTTCTTACGCATATATATTCCGTTCTTACACATATATATTCAGTTCTTACTCATATATATTCCGTTCTTACGCATATATATTCCGTTCTTACACATATATATTCAGTTCTAACACATAAATATTCAGTTCTTACACATACATATTCAGTTCTTACACATATATATTCAGTTCTTACCCATATATATTCCGTTCTTACGCATATATATTCGGTTCTTACGCATATATATTCCGTTTTTACGCATATATTCAGTTCTTACGCATATATTCAGTTCTAACGCATATATACTCCGTGCTTACACATATATATTCAGTTCTTCCACATATATATTCAGTTCTTAAACATATATATTCAGTTCTTACACATATATTCAGTTCTTACAAATATATATTCCGTTCTTACGCATATATATTCAGTTCTTACGCATATATTCAGTTCTTACTCATATTTATTCAGTTCTTACACATATATATTCAGTTCTTACGCATATATATTCAGTTCTTACACATATATATTCCGTTCTGACGCATATATATTCAGTTCTTACACATATATATTCAGTTCTTACACATATATATTCAGTTCTTACACATATATATTTAGTTCTTACATATATATATTCCATTCTTACGCATATATATTCCGTTTTTACGCATATATTCAGTTCTTACGCATATATTTTCAGTTTTTACGCATATATGTTCAGTTATTACACATATATATTCAGGTCTTACACATATATATTCAGTTCTTACGCATATATATTCAGTTCTTATGCATATATATTCAGTTCTTACCCATATATATTCCGTTCTTACGCATATATATTCAGTTCTTACACTTATATATTCCGTTCTTACGCATATATATTCCGTTCTTACGCATATATATTCCGTTCTTACGCATATATGTTCCGTTCTTACGCATATATATTCAGTTCTTAGGCATATATATTCAGTTCTTACGCATATATATTCAGTTCTTATGCATATATATTCAGTTCTTACGCATATATATTCCGTTCTTACTCATATATATTCAGTTCTTAGGCATATATATTCCGTTCTTACGCATATATATTCAGTTCTTACACATATATATTCCGTTATTACACATATATATTCAGTTCATACACATATATATTCATTTCTTACACATATATATTCAGTTCTTACACATATATATTCAGTTCTTACACATATATATTCAGTTCTTACAAATATATATTCAGTTCTTACACATATATATTCAGTTCTTACATATATATATTCAGTTTTTACGCATATATATTCCGTTCTTACGCATATATATTCCGTTCTTACGCACATATATTCCGTTCTTACGCATATATATTCAGTTCTTACACATATATATTCCGTTCTTACACATGTATATTAAGTTCTTACACATATATATTCAGTTCTTACACATATTTATTCCGTTCTTACACAGACATATTCAGTTCTTACGCATATATATTCCGTTCTAACACATATATATTCAGTTCTTACACATATATATTCAGTTCTAACACATATATATTCAGTTCTTACACACATTTATTCAGTTCTTACACATATATATTCAGTTCTTACACATATATATTCCGTTCTTACGCATATATATTCAGTTCTTACACATATATATTCAGTTCTTACTCATATATATTCCGTTCTTACGCATATATATTCCGTTCTTACACATATATATTCAGTTCTTACTCATATATATTCCGTTCTTACGCATATATATTCCGTTCTTACACATATATATTCAGTTCTAACACATATATATTCAGTTCTTACACATATATATTCAGTTCTTACACATATATATTCAGTTCTTAACCATATATATTCCGTTCTTACGCATATATATTCCGTTCTTACGCATATATATTCCTTTTTTACGCATATATTCAGTTCTTACGCATATATTCAGTTCTAACGCATATATACTCCGTGCTTACACATATATATTCAGTTCTTCCACATATATATTCAGTTCTTAAACATATATATTCAGTTCTTACACATATATTCAGTTCTTACAAATATATATTCCGTTCTTACGCATATATATTCAGTTCTTACGCATATATTCAGTTCTTACTCATATTTATTCAGTTCTTACACTTATATATTCAGTTCTTACGCTTATATATTCAGCTCTTACACATATATATTCCGTTCTGACGCATATATATTCAGTTCTTACACATATATATTCAGTTCTTACACATAAATATTCCGTTATTACACATATATATTCAGTTCATACACATATATATTCATTTCTTGCACATATATATTCAGTTCTTACACATATATATTCAGTTCTTACACATATATATTCAGTTCTTACAAATATATATTCAGTTCTTACACATATATATTCAGTTCTTACACATATATATTCAGTTCTTACGCATATATATTCCGTTTTTACGCATATATATTCCGTTCTTACGCACATATATTCCGTTCTTACGCATATATATTCAGTTCTTACACATATATATTCCGTTCTTACACATATTTATTAAGTTCTTACACATATATATTCAGTTCTTACACATATATATTCAGTTCTTACACATATATAATCAGTTCTTACACATATATATTCAGTTCTTACACATATATATTCCGTTCTTACGCATATATTCAGTTCTTACAGATATATATTCAGTTCTTATTAATATATATTCAGTTCTTACACATATATATTCAGTTCTTACACATATATATTCAGTTCTTACACATATATATTCAGTTCTTACAAATATATATTCCGTTCTTACGCATATATATTCAGTTCTTACACATATCTATTCAGTTCCTACGCATATATATTCAGTTCTTACACATATATATTCCATTCTTACTCATATATATTCCGTTCTTAGGCATGTATTCCGTTCTTACGCATATATATTCAGTTCTTACACATATATATTCCGTTCTTACGCATATATATTCAGTTCTTACACATATATATTCAGTTCTTACACATATATATTCAGTTCTTACACACATTTATTCAATTCTTACACATATATATTCAGTTCTTACACATATATATTCCGTTCTTACGCATATATATTCAGTTCTTACACATATATATTCAGTTCTTACACATATATATTCAGTTCTTACTCATATATATTCCGTTCTTACGCATATATATTCCGTTCTTACACATATATATTCAGTTCTTACTCATATATATTCCGTTCTTACGCATATATATTCCGTTCTTACACATATATATTCAGTTCTAACACATATATATTCAGTTCTTACACATATATATTCAGTTCTTACCCATATATATTCCGTTCTTACGCATATATATTCCGTTCTTACGCATATATATTCCTTTTTTACGCATATATTCAGTTCTTACGCATATATTCAGTTCTAACGCATATATACTCCGTGCTTACACATATATATTCAGTTCTTCCACATATATATTCAGTTCTTAAACATATATATTCAGTTCTTACACATATATTCAGTTCTTACAAATATATATACCGTTCTTACGCATATATATTCAGTTCTTACGCATATAATCAGTTCTTACGCATATTTATTCAGTTCTTACACATATATATTCAGTTCTTACGCATATATATTCAGTTCTTACACATATATATTCAGTTCTTACACATATATATTACATTCTTACGCATATATATTCCGTTCTTACACATATATATTCAGTTCTTACACATATATATTCAGTTCTTACACATATATATTCAGTTCTTACTCATATATATTCTGTTCTTAAACATATATATTCAGTTCTTACACATATATATTCAGTTCTTACCCATATATATTCCGTTCTTACTCATATATATTCCGTTCTTACGCATATATATTCCGTTTTTACGCATATATTCAGTTCTTACGCGTATATTCAGTTCTTACGCACATATACTCCGTTCTTACACATATATATTCAGTTCTTACACATATATATTCAGTTCTTACGCATATATACTCCATTCTTACACATATATATTCAGTTCTTACACATATATATTCAGTTCTAACACATATATATTCCGTTCTTACGCATTTATATTCCGTTCTTACGCATATATATTCAGTTCTTACACATATATATTCCATTCTTACACATATATATTAAGTTCTTACACATATATTCAGTTCTTACACATATATATTCAGTTCTTACACATATATTTTCAGTTCTTACACATATATATTCAGTTCTTACGCATATATATTCAGTTCTTACACATATATATTTCGTTCTTACACATATATATTCAGTTCTTACACATATATATTCAGTTCTTACACATATATATTCAGTTCTTACACATTTATATTCCGTTCTTACGCATATATATTCAGTTCTTACACATATATATTCAGTTCTTACAGATATATATTCAGTCCTTACACATATATATTCAGTTCTTACACATATATATTACATTCTTACGCATATATATTCCGTTCTTACACATATATATTCAGTTCTTACACATATATATTCAGTTCTTACACATATATATTCACATATATATTCAGTTCTTACACATATATATTCCGTTCTTACGCGTATATATTCCGTTCTTACACATATATATTCAGTTCTTACTCATATATATTCCGTTCTTACGCATATATATTCCATTCTTACACATATATATTCAGTTCTAACACATATATATTCAGTTCTTACACATATATATTCAGTTCTTTCCCATATATATTCCATTCTTACGCATATATATTCCGTTCTTACGCATATATATTCCGTTTTTACGCATATATTCAGCTCTTACGCATATATTCAGTTCTTACGCATATATACTCCGTTCTTACACATATATATTCAGTTCTTACACATATATATTCAGTTCTTACACATATATATTCAGTTCTTACACATATATATTCAGTTCTTACACATATATATTCAGTTCTTACACATATATATTCAGTTCTTACAAATATATATTCCGTTCTTACGCATATATATTCAGTTCTTACGCATATATTCAGTTCTTACGCATATATATTCAGTTCTTACACATATATAGTCAGTTCTTACGCATATATATTCAGTTCTTACACATATATATTCCATTCTTACGCAAATATATTCCGTTCATACACATATATATTCAGTTTTTACACATATATATGCAGTTCTTACACATATATTTTAGGCTCTTACACATATATATTCAGTTCTTACGCATATATATTCAGTTCTTACACATATATATTTCGTTCTTACACATATATATTCAGTTCTTACACATATATATTCAGTTCTTACACATATATATTCAGGTCTTACGCATATATATTCCGTTCTAACGCATATATATTCCGATCTTACGCATATATATCAGTTCTTACACAGATATATTCAGTTCTTACAGATATATATTCAGTCCTTACACATATATATTCAGTTCTTACACATATATATTACATTCTTACGCATATATATTCCGTTCTTACAAATATATATTCAGTTCTTACACATATATATTCAGTTCTTACACATATATATTCAGTTCTTACACATATATATTCAGTTCTTACGCATATATATTCCGTTCTTACGCATATATATTCCGTTCTTACGCACATATATTCCGTTCTTACGCATATATATTCAGTTCTTACACATATATATTCCGTTCTTACACATATATATTAAGTTCTTACACATATATATTCAGTTCTAACACATATATATTCAGTTCTTACACATATATAATCAGTTCTTACACTTATATATTCAGTTCTTACCCCTATATATTCCGTTCTTACGCATATATTCAGTTCTTACACATATATATTCAGTTCTTATTAATATATATTCAGTTCTTACACATATATATTCAGTTCTTACACATATATATTCAGTTCTTACAAATATATATTCCGTTCTTACGCATATATATTCAGTTCTTACACATATCTATTCAGTTCCTACGCATATATATTCAGTTCTTACACATATATATTCCATTCTTACTCATATATATTCCGTTCTTAGGCATATATTCCGTTCTTACGCATATATATTCAGTTCTTACACATATATATTCAGTTCTTACGCATATATATTCAGTTCTTACACATATATATTCCGTTTTTACGCATATATTCAGTTCTTACGCATATATTCAGTTCTAACGCATATATACTCCGTGCTTACACATATATATTCAGTTCTTCCACATATATATTCAGTTCTTAAACATATATATTCAGTTCTTACACATATATTCAGTTCTTACAAATATATATTCCGTTCTTAAGCATATATATTCAGTTCTTACGCATATATTCAGCTCTTACGCTTATTTATTCAGTTCTTACACATATATATTCATCTCTTACGCATATATATTCAGTTCTTACACATATATATTCCGTTCTGACGCATATATATTCAGTTCTTACACATATATATTCAGTTATTACACATATATATTCAGTTCTTACACATATATATTTAGTTCTTACACATATATATTCCATTCTTACGCATATATATTCCGTTTTTACGCATATATTCAGTTTTTACGCATATATTTTCAGTTTTTACGCATATATGTTCAGTTCTTACACATATATATTCAGTTCTTACACATATATATTTAGTTCTTACGCATATATATTCAGTTCTTAAGCATATATATTCCGTTCTTACGCATATATATTTCGTTCTTACGCATATATATTCAGATCTTACACTTATATATTCCGTTCTTACGCATATATATTCCGTTCTTACGCATATATATTCCGTTCTTACGCATATATATTCCGTTCTTACGCATATATATTCAGTCCTTAGGCATATATATTCAGTTCTTACGCATATATATTCAGTTCTTATGCATATATATTCCGTTCTTACGCATATATATTCCGTTCTTACTCATATATATTCAGTTCTTAGGCATATATATTCCGTTCTTACGCATATATATTCAGTTCTTACACATATATATTCCATTATTACACATATATATTCAGTTCTTACACATATATATTCATTTCTTACACATATATATTCAGTTCTTACACATATATATTCAATTCTTACACATATATATTCAGTTCTTACACATATATATTCAGTTCTTACGCATATATTCAGTTCTTACACATATATATTCAGTTCTTATTAATATATATTCAGTTCATACATATATATATTCAGTTTTTACACATATATATTCAGTTCTTACACATATATATTCAGTTCTTACCCATATATATTCCGTTCTTACGCATATATATTCCGTTCTTACACATATATATTCAGTTCTTACACATATATATTCAGTTCTTACGCATATATATTCCGTTCTTACGCATATATATTCCGTTCTTACGCACATATATTCCGTTCTTACGCATATATATTCAGTTCTTACACATATATATTCAGTTCTTACACATATATATTCAGTTCTTACCCATATATATTCCGTTCTTACGCATATATATTCAGTTCTTACGCATATATTCAGTTATTACGCATATATATTCAGTTCTTACACATATATATTCAGTTCTTACGCATATATATTCAGTTCTTACACATATATATTCCATTCTTACGCAAATATTTTCCGTTCTTACACATATATATTCAGTTTTTACACATATATATGCAGTTCTTACACATATATTTTCAGCTCTTACACATATATATTCAGTTCTTACGCATATATATTCAGTTCTTACACATATATATTTCGTTCTAACACATATATATTCCGTTCTTACACATATATATTCAGTTCTTACCCATATATATTCCGTTCTTACGCATATATATTCCGTTCTTACGCATATATATTCCGTTTTTACGCATATATTCAGTTCTTACGCATATATTCAGTTCTAACGCATATATACTCCGTGCTTACACATATATATTCAGTTTTTCCACATATATATTCAGTTCTTAAACATATATATTCAGTTCTTACACATATATTCATTTCTTACAAATATATATTCCGTTCTTACGCATATATATTCAGTTCTTACGCATATAATCAGTTCTTACGCATATTTATTCAGTTCTTACACATATATATTCAGTTCTTACGCATATATATTCAGTTCTTACACATATATATTCAGTTCTTACACATATATATTACATTCTTACGCATATATATTCCGTTCTTACACATATATATTCATTTCTTACACATATATATTCAGTTCTTACCATATATATTCAGTTCTTACTCATATATATTCCGTTCTTACACATATATATTCAGTTCTTACACATATATATTCAGTTCTAACCCATATATATTCCGTTCTTACGCATATATATTCCGTTCTTACGCATATATATTCCGTTTTTACGCATATATTCAGTTCTTACGCGTATATTCAGTTCTTACGCACATATACTCCGTTCTTAAACATATATATTCAGTTCTTACACATATATATTCAGTTCTTACGCATATATACTCTGTTCTTACACATATATATTCAGTTCTTACACATATATATTCAGTTCTAACACATATATATTCCGTTCTTACGCACATATATTCCGTTCTTAGGCATATATATTCAGTTCTTACACATATATATTCCATTCTTACACATATATATTAAGTTCTTTTACATATATTCAGTTCTTACACATATATATTCAGTTCTTACACATATATTTTCAGTTCTTACACATATATATTCAGTTCTTACTCATATATATTCAGTTCTTACACATATATATTTTGTTCTTACACATATATATTCAGTTCTTACACATATATATTCAGTTCTTACACATATATATTCAGTTCTTACACATATATATTCCGTTCTTACGCATATATATTCCGATCTTACGCATATATATTCAGTTCTTACACATATATATTCAGTTCTTACAGATATATATTCAGTCCTTACACATATATATTCAGTTCTTACACATATATATTACATTCTTACGCATATATATTCCGTTCTTACACATATATATTCAGTTCTTACATATATATATTCAGTTCTTACACATATATATTCACATATATATTCAGTTCTTACACATATATATTCAGTTCTTACGCATATATATTCCGTTCTTACGCATATATATTCCGTTCTTACGCACATATATTCCGTTCTTACGCATATTTTCAGTTCTTACACATATATATTCAGTTCTTACACATATATATTCAGTTCTTACCCATATATATTCCGTTCTTACGCATATATATTCCGTTCTTACACATATATATTCAGTTCTTACTCATATATATTCCGTTCTTACGCATATATATTCCGTTCTTACACATATATATTCAGTTCTAACACATATATATTCAGTTCTTACACATATATATTCAGTTCTTACCCATATATATTCCGTTCTTACGCATATATATTCCGTTCTTACGCATATATATTCGTTTTTACGCATATATTCAGTTCTTACGCATATATTCAGTCTTACGCATATATACTCCGTTCTTACACATATATATTCAGTTCTTACACATATATATTCAGTTCTTACACATATATATTCAGTTCTTACACATATATATTCAGTTCTTACACATATATATTCAGTTCTTCCACATATATATTCAGTTCTTACAAATATATATTCCGTTCTTACGCATATATATTCAGTTCTTACGCATATATTCAGTTCTTACGCATATATATTCAGTTCTTACACATATATATTCAGTTTTACGCATATATATTCAGTTCTTACACATATATATTCCATTCTTACGCAAATATATTCCGTTCTTACATATATATATTCAGTTTTTACACATATATATGCAGTTCTTACACATATATTTTAGGCTCTTACACATATATATCAGTTCTTACGCATATATATTCAGTTCTTACACATATATATTTCGTTCCTACACATATATATTCAGTTCTTACACATATATATTCAGTTCTTACACATATATATTCAGGTCTTACGCATATATATTCCTTTCTTACGCATATATATTCCGATCTTACGCATATATATCAGTTCTTACACATATATATTCAGTTCTTACAGATATATATTCAGTCCTTACACATATATATTCAGTTCTTACACATATATATTACCTTCTTACGCATATATATTCCGTCTTACACATATATATTCAGTTCTTACACATATATATTCAGTTCTTACACATATATATTCAGTTCTTACACATATATATTCAGTTCTTACGCATATATATTCCGTTCTTACGCATATATATTCCGTTCTTACGCACATATATTCCGTTCTTACGCATATATATTCAGTTCTTACACATATATATTCCGTTCTTACACATATATATTAAGTTCTTACACATATATATTCAGTTCTTACACATATATATTCAGTTCTTACACATATATAATCAGTTCTTACACTTATATATTCAGTTCTTACACATATATATTCCGTTCTTACGCATATATTCAGTTCTTACACATATATATTCAGTTCTTATTAATATATATTCAGTTCTTACACATATATATTCAGTTCTTACACATATATATTCAGTTCTTACACATATATTCAGTCTTACAAATATATATTCCATTCTTACGCATATATATTCAGTTCTTACACATATTTATTCAGTTCCTACGCATATATATTCAGTTCTTACACATATATATTCCATTCTTACTCATATATATTCCGTTCTTAGGCATATATTCCGTTCTTACGCATATATATTCAGTTCTTACACATATATATTCAGTTCTTACGCATATATATTCAGTTCTTACACATATATATTCAGTTCTTACACATATATATTCAGTTCTTACACACATTTATTCAGTTCTTACACATATATATTCAGTTCTTACACATATATATTCCGTTCTTACGCATATATATTCAGTTCTTACACATATATATTCAGTTCTTACTCATATATATTCCGTTCTCACGCAGATATATTCCGTTCTTACACATATATATTCAGTTCTTACTCATATATATGTAGTTCTTACGCATATATATTCCGTTCTTACACATATATATTCAGTTCTAACACATATATATTCAGTTCTTACACATATATATTCAGTTCTTACACATATATATTCAGTTCTTACCCATATATATTCCGTTCTTACACATATATATTCCGTTCTTACGCATATATATTCCGTTTTTACGCATATATTCAGTTCTTACGCATATATTCAGTTCTAACGCATATATACTCCGTGCTTACACATAAATATTCAGTTCTTCACATATATATTCAGTTCTTAACATATATATTCAGTTCTTACACATATATTCAGTTCTTACAAATATATATTCCGTTCTTAAGCATATATATTCAGTTCTTACGCATATATTCAGCTCTTACGCTTATTTATTCAGTTCTTACACATATATATTCAGTTCTTACACATATATATTCCGTTCTGACGCATATATATTCAGTTCTTACACATATATATTCAGTTCTTACACATATATATTCAGTTCTTACACATATATATTTAGTTCTTACGCATATATATTCCGTTCTTACGCATATATATTCCGTTCTTACGCATATATATTCAGTCCTTAGGCATATATATTCAGTTCTTACGCATATATATTCAGTTCTTATGCATATATATTCCGTTCTTACGCATATATATTCCGTTCTTACTCATATATATTCAGTTCTTAGGCATATATATTCCGTTCTTACGCATATATATTCAGTTCTTACACATATATATTCCATTATTACACATATAAATTCAGTTCTTACACATATATATTCATTTCTTACACATATATATTCAGTTCTTACACATATATATTCAGTTCCTACACATATATATTCAGTTCTTACACATATATATTCAGTTCTTACGCATATATTCAGTTCTTACACATATATATTCAGTTATTATTAATATATATTCAGTTCTTACACATATATATTCAGTTCTTACACATATATATTCAGTTCTTACCCATTTATATTCCGTTCTTACGAATATATATTCCGTTCTTACACATATATATTCAGTTCTTACACATATATATTCAGTTCTTACGCATATATATTCCGTTCTTACGCATATATATTCCGTTCTTACGCACATATATTCCGTTCTTACGCATATATATTCAGTTCTTACACATATATATTCAGTTTTTACACATATATATTCACTTCTTACCCATATATATTCCATTCTTACGCATATATATTCCGTTCTTACACATATATATTCAGTTCTTACTCATATATATTCGTTCTTACACATATATATTCAGTTCTAACACATATATATTCAGTTCTTACACATATATATTCAGTTCTTACCCATATATATTCCGTTCTTACGCATATATATTCCGTTCTTACGCATATATATTCCGTTTTTACGCATATATTCAGTTCTTACGCATATATTCAGTTCTTACGCACATATACTCCGTTCTTACACATATATATTCAGTTTCTTACACATATATATTCAGTTCTTACACATATATATTCAGTTCTTACACATATATATTCAGTTCTTACACATATATATTTAGTTCTTACACATATATATTCAGTTCTTACAAATATATATTCCGTTCTACGCATATATATTCCAGTTCTACGCATATATTCAGTTCTTACGCATATATATTCAGTTCTTACACATATATATTCAGTTCTTACGCATATATATTCAGTTCTTACACATATATATTCCATTCTTACGCAAATATATTCCGTTCTTACACATATATATTCAGTTTTTACACATATATATGCAGTTCTAACACATATATTTTCAGCTCTTGCACATATATATTCAGTTCTTACGAATATATATTCAGTTCTTACACATATATATTTCGTCTTACACATATATATTCAGTTCTTACACATATATATTCAGTTCTTACACATATATATTCAGGTCTTACGCATATATATTCCGTTCTTACGCATATATATTCCGATCTTACGCATATATATCTGTTCTTACACATATATATTCAGTTCTTACAGATATATATTCAGTCCTTACACATATATATTCAGTTCTTACACATATATATTACATTCTTACGCATATATATTCCGTTCTTACACATATATATTCAGTTCTTACACATATATATTCAGTTCTTACACATATATATTCAGTTCTTACATATATATATTCAGTTCTTACGCATAAATATTCCGTTCTTACGCATACATATTCCGTTCTTACGCACAAATATTCCGTTCTTACGCATATATATTCAGTTCTTACACATATATATTCCGTTCTTACACATATATATTAAAGTTCTTACACATATATATTCAGTTCTTACACATATATATTCAGTTCTTACACATATATAATCAGTTCTTACACTATATATTCAGTTTTACACATATATATTCCGTTCTTACCATATATTCAGTCTTACACATATATATTCAGTTCTTATTAATATATTCAGTTCTTACACATATATATTCAGTTCTTACACATATATATTCAGATTCTTACACATATAAGTCAGTTCTTACAAATATGTATTCCGTTCTTACGCATATATATTCAGTTCTTACACATATCTATTCAGTTCCTACGCATATATATTCAGTTCTTACACATATATATTAGATTCTTACGCATATATATCCGTTCCTTAGGCATATATTCCGTTCTTACGCATATATATTCAGTTCTACACATATATATTCCGTTCTTACGCATATATATTCCGTTCTTACACATATATATTCAGTTCTTACTCATATATATTCCGTTCTTACGGCATATATATTCCGTCTCTTACACATATATTTCAGTTCTAACACATATATATTCAGTTCTTACACATATATATTCAGTTCTTACACATATATATTCAGTTCTTACCCATATATATTCCGTTCTTCGCAAATATATTCCTTCTTACGCATTTATATTCAGTTCTTACGCATATATTCAGTTCTTACGCATATATATTCAGTTCTTACAATATATATCAGTTCTTACGCAAATATATTCAGTTCTTACACATATATAGTCCATTCCTACGCATATATATTCAGTTCTTACACATATATATTCAGTTCTAAAACATATATATCCGTTCTTACGCATATATACTCAGTTCTTACACATATATATTCAGTTCTTACACATATATATTCAGTTCTAACACATATATATTCAGTTCTTACACATATATATTCAGTTATTATACATATATATGCAGTTCTTACAAATATATATTCCGTTCTTACGCATATATTCAGTTCTTACGCATATATATCAGTTCTTACACATATATATTCCGTTCTTACGCATATATATCAGTCCTTAGCATATATATTCAGTTCTTACGCAATATATATTCAGTTCTTATGCATATATATTCCGTTCTTACGCATATATATTCCGTTCTTACTCATATATATTCAGTTCTTAGGCATATATATCCGTTCTTACGCATATATATTCAGTTCTTACGCATATATTCAGTTCTTACGCATATATATTCAGTTTCTTACACATATATATTCAGTTCTTACGCATATATATTCAGTTCTTACACATATATAGTCCATTCCTACGCATATATATTCCGTTCTTACACATATATATTCAGTTCTACACATATATATCCGTTCTTACGCATATATACTCAGTTCTTACACATATATATTCAGTTCTTACACATATATATTCAGTTCTAACATATTATCAGTTACACATATATATTCAGTTATTATACATATATATGCAGTTCTTACAAATATATATTCCGTTCTTACGCATATATTCAGTTCTTACGCATATATATTCAGTTCTTACACATATATATTCCGTTC
>JAWPHD010024013.1:0-20474 GCA_037043455.1 Cyrtodaria siliqua
TATTCAGTTCTTACACATATATATGCAGTTCTTACACATATATATTCCGTTCTTACACATATATATTCCGTTCTTACGCTTATATATTCAGTTCTTACGCATATATATTCAGTTCTTACGGATATATATTCAGTTCTTAGACATATATATTCAGTTCTTACGCATATATATTCAGTTCTTACGCATATATATTCAGTTCTTACGCATATATATTCAGTTCTTACACATATATATTCAGTTTTACGAATATATATTCAGTTCTTACGCTTATATATTCAGTTCTTACGCATATATATTCAGTTCTTACGCATATATATTCAGTTCTTACACATATATATTCAGTTTTACGCATATATATTCAGTTCTTACGCATATATATTCAGTTCTTACACATCTATATTCAGTTCTTACACATATATATTCAGTTCTTACACATATATATTCAGTTCTTACGCATATATATTCAGTTCTTACACATCTATATTCAGACCCTACACATATATATTCAGTTCTTACACATATATTTTCAGTTCTTACACATATATATTCTGTTCTTACACATTTATATTCAGTTTTACGCATATATATTCAGTTCTTAAGCATATATATTGAGTTCTTACGCATATATATTCAGTTCTAAGACATATATATTCAGTTCTTTCGCATATATATTCAGTTCTTACGCATATATATATTCAGTTCTTACACATATATATTCAGTTTTAAGCATATATATACAGTTCTTAAGCATATATATTGAGTTCTTCCGCATATATATTCTGTTCTTACGCATATATATTCAGTTCTTAGACATATATATTCAGTTCTTACGCATATATATTCAGTTCTTACGCATATATATTCAGTTCTTACACATATATCTTCAGTTTTACGCATATATATTCAGTTCTTACACATATATATTCCGTTCTTACACATATATATTCAGTTCTTACACATATATATTCCGTTCTTACTCATATATATTCAGTTCTTACACATATATATTCCGTTCTTACACATATTTTCCGTTCTTACATATATATATTTCGTTCTTACACATATATATTCCGTTCTTACGCATATATATTCCGTTCTTAAACATATAGATTCCGTTCTTACCCATATATATTCCGTTCGTACGCATATATATTCAGTTCTTACGCATATATATTCAGTTCTTACGGATATCTATTCAGTTCTTAGACATATATTCAGTTCTTATGCGTATATATTCTGTTCTTACGCATATATATTCAGTTCTTACACATATATAATCAGTTTTACGCATATATATTCAGTTCTTAAGCATATATATTGAGTTATTACGCATATATATTCAGTTCTTACGCATATATATTCAGTTCTTAGACATATATATTCAGTTCTTACGCATATATATTTAGTTCTTACGCATATATATTCAGTTCTTACACATATATATTCAGTTTTACACATATATATTCAGTTCTTACGCATATATATTCAGTTCTTACGCATATACATGTATATTCAGTTCTTAAACATATATATTCAGTTCTTACAAATATATTCAGTTATACGCATATATATTCAGTTCTTACGCATATATATTCAGTTCTTACACATATATATTCAGTTTTACGGATATATATTCAGTTCTTAAGCATATATATTGAGTTCTTACGCATATATATTAAGTTCTTACGCATATATATTCAGTTCTTAGACATATATATTCAGTTCTTACGCATATATATTCAGTTCTTACGCATATATATTCAGTACTTACACATATTTATTCAGTTTTATGCATATATATTCAGTTCTTACGCATATATATTCAGTTCTTACGCATATATATTCAGTTCTTACACATATATATTCAGTTTTACGCATATATATTCAGTTCTTACGCATATATATTCAGTTCTTACACATATATATTCAGTTCTTACACATATATATTCAGTTCTTACACATATATACAGTTCCTACACATATATGTTCCATTCTTACACATATATATTCAGTTGTTACACATATATATTCCGTTCTTACACATATATTTTCCGTTCTTACAAATATATATTCCGTACTTACACATATATATTCAGTTCTTAGGCATATATATTCAGTTCTTAAGCATATATAGTGCGTTCTTACGCATATATATTCAGTTCTTACGCATATATATTCAGTTCTTAGACATATATATTCAGTTCTTACGCATATATATTCAGTTCTTACGCATATATATTCAGTTCTTACACATATATATTCAGTTTTACGCATATATATTCAGTTCTTACACATATATATTCAGTTCTTACACATATATATTCAGTTCTTACACATATATATTCAGTTCTTACACATATATATTCCGTTTTTACTCATATATATTCAGTTCTTACACATATATATTCCGTTCTTACTCATATATATTCAGTTCTTACACATATATATTCCGTTCTTACACATATTTTCCGTTCTTACAGATATATATTCCGTTCTTACACATATATATTCCGTTCTTACGGATATATATTCCGTTCTTAAACATATATATTCCGTTCTTACCCATATATATTCCGTTCGTACGCATATATATTCAGTTCCTACGCATATATATTCAGTTCTGACGGATATCTATTCAGTTCTTAGACATATATTCAGTTCTTACGCGTATATATTCTGTTCTTACGCATATATATTCAGTTCTTACACACAATTTTACGCATATATATTCAGTTCTTACGCATATATATTCAGTTCTTACGCATATATATTCAGTTCTTACACATATATATTCAGTTTTACGCATATATATTCAGTTCTTACGCATATATATTCAGTTCTTACACATATATATTCAGTTCTTACACATATATATTCAGTTCTTACACATATATACAGTTCCTACACATATATGTTCCATTCTTACACATTTATATTCAGTTGTTACACATATATATTCCGTTCTTACACATATATATTCCGTTTTTACTCATATATATTCAGTTCTTACACATATATATTCCGTTCTTACTCATATATATTCAGTTCTTACACATATATATTCCGTTCTTACACATATTTTCCGTTCTTACAGATATATATTCCGTTCTTACACATATATATTCCGTTCTTACGCATATATATTCCGTTCTTAAACATATATATTCCGTTCTTATCCATATATATTCCGTTTGTACGCATATATATTCAGTTCTTACGCATATATATTCAGTTCTTACGGATATCTATTCAGTTCTTAGACATATATTCAGTTCTTACGCGTATATATTCTGTTCTTACGCATATATATTCAGTTCTTACACATATATATTCAGTTTTACGCATATATATTCAGTTCTTAAGCATATATATTGAGTTCTTACGCATATATATTCAGTTCTTACGCATATATATTCAGTTCTTAGACATATATATTCAGTTCTTACGCATATATATTCAGTTCTTACGCATATATATTCAGTTCTTACAAATATATTCAGTTTTACGCATAGATATTCAGTTCTTACGCATATATATTCAGTTCTTACACATATATATTCAGTTCTTACGCATATATATTCAGTTCTTAAGCATATATATTGAGTTCTTACGCATATATATTCAGTTCTTGCGCATATATATTCAGTTCTTAAACATATATATTCAGTTCTTACGCATATATATTCAGTTCTTACGCATATATATTCAGTACTTACACATATTTATTCAGTTTTACGCATATATATTCAGTTCTTACGCATATATATTCAGTTCTTACGCATATATATTCAGTTCTTACACATATATATTCAGTTCTTACACATATATACAGTTCCTACACATATATGTTCCATTTTTACACATATATATTCAGTTGTTACACATATATATTCCGTTCTTACACATATATTTTCCGTTCTTACAAATATATATTACGTACTTACACATATATATTCCGTTCTTACGCATATATATTCCGTTCTTAAACATATATATTCCGTTCTTATCCATATATATTCCGTTTGTACGCATATATATTCAGTTCTTACGCATATATATTCAGTTCTTACACATATATATTCCGTTCTTAGACATATATTCAGTTCTTACGCATGTATATTCAGTTCTTAGACATATATATTCAGTTCTTACGCATATATATTCAGTTCTTACACATATATATTCAGTTTTACGCATATATATTCAGTTCTTAAGCATATATATTGAGTTCTTACGCATATATATTCAGTTCTTACGCATATATATTCAGTTCTTAGACATATATATTCAGTTCTTACGCATATATATTCAGTTCTTACGCATATATATTCAGTACTTACACATATTTATTCAGTTTTACGCATATATATTCAGTTCTTACGCATATATATTCAGTTCTTACGCATATATATTCAGTTCTTACACATATATATTCAGTTTTACGCATATATATTCAGTTCTTACGCATATATATTCAGTTCTTACACATATATATTCAGTTCTTACACATATATATTCAGTTCTTACACATATATACAGTTCTTACACATATATATTCAGTTCTTACACATATATATTCCGTTCTTACACATATATTTTCCGTTCTTACAAATATATATTCCGTACTTACACATATATATTCAGTTCTTACGCATATATATTCAGTTCTTAAGCATATATAGTGAGTTCTTACGCATATATATTCAGTTCTTACGCATATATATTCAGTTCTTACACATATATATTCAGTTCTTACACATATATTTTCAGTTTTACGCATATATATTCAGTTCTTACGCATATATATTCAGTTCTTACACATATATATTCAGTTCTTACACATATATATTCAGTTCTTACACATATATATTCCGTTCTTACACATATATATTCAGTTCTTACACATATATATTCCGTTCTTACACATATATTTTTCGTTCTTACACATATATATTCCGTTCTTACGCATATATATTCAGTTCTTACATATATATATTTCGTTCTTACACATATATATTCCGTTATTACACATATATATTCCGTTCTTACGCATATATATTCCATTCTTACACATATACATTCAGTTTTCTGTCACATATATATTCCGTTCTTACACATATATATTCCGTTTTTACACATATATATTCCGTTCTTACACATATATATTCAGTTCTTACGCATATATATTCAGTTCTTACGCATATATATTCAGTTCTTACGGATATATATTCAGCTATTATACAAATATATTCATTTCTTAATCGTATATATTCAGTTCTTACGCATATATATTCAGTTCTTACGCATATATATTCAGTTCTAACACATATATATTCAGTTTTACGTATATATATTCAGTTCTTAAGCATATATATCGAGTTCTTACGCATATATATTCAGTTCTTACGAATATATATTCAGTTCTTAGACATATATATTCAGTTCTTACGCATATATATTCAGTTCTTACGCATATATTTTCAGTTCTTACGCATATATATTCAGTTCTTACGCATATATATTCACTACTTACACATATATATTCCGTTTTTACTCATATATATTCAGTTTTTACACATATATATTCCGTTCTTACACATATTTTCCGTTCTTACAGATATCTATTCCGTTCTTACACATATATATTCCGTTCTTACGCATATATATTCCGTTCTTAAACATATATATTCCGTTCTTATCCATATATATTCCGTTTGTACGCATATATATTCAGTTCTTACGCATATATATTCAGTTCTTACGCATATATATTCAGTTCTTACACATATATATTCAGTTTTACGCATATATATTCAGTTCTTACACATATATATTCAGTTCTTACACATATATATTCAGTTCTTACACATATATACAGTTCCTAAACATATATGCTCCATTTTTACACATATATATTCAGTTGTTACACATATATATTCCGTTCTTACACATATATTTTCCGTTCTTACAAATATATATTACGTACTTACACATATATATTCCGTTCTTACGCATATATATTCCGTTCTTAAACATATATATTCCGTTCTTATCCATATATATTCCGTTTGTACGCATATATATTCAGTTCTTACGCATATATATTCAGTTCTTACACATATATATTCCGTTCTTAGACATATATTCAGTTCTTACGCATCTATATTCAGTTCTTAGACATATATATTCAGTTCTTACGCATATATATTCAGTTCTTACACATATATATTCAGTTTTACGCATATATATTCAGTTCTTAAGCATATATATTGAGTTCTTACGCATATATATTCAGTTCTTACGCATATATATTCAGTTCTTAGACATATATATTCAGTTCTTACGCATATATATTCAGTTCTTACGCATATATATTCAGTACTTACACATATTTATTCAGTTTTACGCATATATATTCAGTTCTTACGCATATATATTCAGTTCTTACGCATATATATTCAGTTCTTACACATATATATTCAGTTTTACGCATATATATTCAGTTCTTACGCATATATATTCAGTTCTTACACATATATATTCAGTTCTTACACATATATATTCAGTTCTTACACATATATACAGTTCTTACACATATATATTCAGTTCTTACACATATATATTCCGTTCTTACACATATATTTTCCGTTCTTACAAATATATATTCCGTACTTACACATATATATTCAGTTCTTACGCATATATATTCAGTTCTTAAGCATATATAGTGAGTTCTTACGCATATATATTCAGTTCTTACGCATATATATTCAGTTCTAACACATATATATTCAGTTCTTACACATATATTTTCAGTTTTACGCATATATATTCAGTTCTTACGCATATATATTCAGTTCTTACACATACATATTCAGTTCTTACACATATATATTCAGTTCTTACACATATATATTCAGTTCTTACACATATATATTCAGTTCTTACACATATTTTATTTATTTTCCGTTCTTACACATATATTTTCCGTTCTTACACATATATATTCCGTTCTTACGCATATATATTCAGTTCTTACATATATATATTTCGTTCTTACACATATATATTCCGTTATTACACATATATATTCCGTTCTTACGCATATATATTCCATTCTTACACATATACATTCAGTTTTCTGTCACATATATATTCCGTTCTTACACATATATATTCCGTTTTTACACATATATATTCCGTTCTTACACATATATATTCAGTTCTTACGCATATATATTCAGTTCTTACGGATATATATTCAGCTATTATACATATATATTCATTTCTTAAGCGTATATATTCAGTTCTTACGCATATATATTCAGTTCTTACGCATATATATTCAGTTCTTACAAATATATTCAGTTTTACGCATATATATTCAGTTCTTACGCATATATATTCAGTTCTTACACATATATATTCAGTTTTACGCATATATATTCAGTTCTTAAGCATATATATTCAGTTCTTAAACATATATATTCCGTTCTTATCCATATATATTCCGTTTGTACGCATATATATTCAGTTCTTACGCATATATATTCAGTTCTTACGGATATCTATTCAGTTCTTAGACATATATTCAGTTCTTACGCGTATATATTCTGTTCTTACGCATATATATTCTGTTCTTACGCATATATATTCAGTTCTTACACATATATATTCAGTTTTACGCATATATATTCAGTTTTTACGCATATATATTCAGTTCTTACACATATATATTCAGTTCTTACACATATATATTCAGTTCTTACACATATATACAGTTCTTACACATACATTTTCCATTCTTACACATATATATTCAGTTCTTACACATTCCGTTCTTACACATATATTTTCCGTTCTTACAAATATATATTCCGTACTTACACATATATATTCAGTTCTTACGCATATATATTCAGTTCTTACACATATATATTCAGTTCTAACACATATATATTCAGTTTTACGCATATATATTCAGTTCTTACGCATATATATTCAGTTCTTACACATATATATTCAGTTCTTACACATATATATTCAGTTCTTACACATATATATTCCATTCTTAAACATATATATTCAGTTCTTACACATATATATTCCGTTCTTACACATATATTTTCCGTTCTTACACGTATATATTCCGTTCTTACGCATATATATTCAGTTCTTACATATATATATTTCGTTCTTACACATATATATTCCGTTATTACACATATATATTCCATTCTTACGCATATATATTCCGTTCTTACACATATATATTCAGTTTTCTGTCACATATATATTCCGTTCTTACACATATATATTCCGTTTTTACACATATATATTCCGTTCTAACACATATATATTCAGTTCTTACGCATATATATTCAGTTCTTACGCATATATATTCAGTTCTTACGGATATATATTTAGCTATTATACATATATATTCATTTCTTAAGCGTATATATTCAGTTCTTACGCATATATATTCAGTTCTTACGCATATATATTCAGTTCTTACACATATATATTCAGTTTTACGCATATATATTCAGTTCTTAAGCATATATATCGAGTTCTTACGCATATATATTCAGTTCTTACGAATATATATTCAGTTCTTAGACATATATATTCAGTTCTTACGCATATATATTCAGTTCTTACTCATATATTTTCAGTTCTTACGCATATATATTCAGTTCTTACGCATATATATTCAGTTCTTACACATATATTCATTTTTATGCATATATATTCAGTTCTTACGCATATATATCAGTTCTTACACATATATATTCAGTTCTTACACATATATATTCAGTTCTTACACATATATATTCAGTTCTTACACATATATATTCAGTTCACATATATTCAGTTATTTCACATATATTCCGTATTTACACATATATTCAGTTCTTACACATATATATTCCGTTCTTACACATATATATTCCGTAATTACGCATATATATTCCGTTCTTACACATATATATTCTGTTCTTACACATATTTTTTCAGTTTTACGCATATATATTAAGTTTTTACGCATATATATTCAGTACTTACGCATATATATCCAGTTCTTACACATATATATTCAGTTTTACGCATATATATTCATTTCTTAAGCGTATATATTGAGTTCTTACGCACATATATTCAGTGCTAACGCATATATATTCAGTTCTTAGACATATATATTCAGTTCTTACGCATATATATTCAGTTCTTAGACATATATATTCAGTTGTTACGCATATATATTCAGTTCTTACGCATATATATTCAGTTCTTACACATATATATTCAGTTTTACCCATATATAATCAGTTCTTAAGCATATATATTGAGTCCTTACGCATATATATTCAGTTCTTATACATATATATTCAGTTTTACGCGTATATATTCAGTTCTTAAGCATATATATTGAGTTCTTACGCATATATATTTAGTTCTTACGCATATATATTCAGTACTTAAACATATATATTCAGTTCTTACGCATATATATTCAGTTCTTACGCATATATATTCAGTTCTTACACATATATATTCAGTTTTACGCATATATATTCAGTTCTTACACATATATATTCAGTTTTACGCATATATATTCAGTTTTTACGCATATATATTCAGTTCTTACGCATATACATGTATATTCAGTTCTTACAAATATATATTCAGTTCTTACAAATATATATATTCAGTTTTACGCATATATATTCAGTTCTTACGCACATATATTCAGTTCTTACACATATATATTCAGTTTTACGCATATATATTCAGTTCTTAAGCATATATATTCAGTTCTTAGACATATATATTCAGTTGTTACGCATATATATTCAGTTCTTACGCATATATATTCAGTTCTTACACATATATATTTTATTTTATTATTTTATTAAAGTGACAAATAACATCGTTACAAAATATTACATATACAAAACAATACAGTATAATATAGGCAATATTAAGTAAACAAATGAATACCCAGCCTAATGAGACTTATTAGTCACTATAGAAATATCAGTTGCATTATTGACATTATTGATTTTACAACTCATTTAATAGGTATAACAAAAGTAAACATGAAAAATATAGTACACATTAATTTGTACGATTTTTTAAGGCATTTATAATAAACTGTCCCGTTTTTAATAGAATCCTTTCATTTGTTAAAAGCACTTTAATTTTGTCTGCCTCGGTAGCTGTGTCTGGACACAGTTCATTTAATGTATGCAATAGTTCAATTCGAGAGGCACTGTGCCTCTCGCAGTACAATAGAAAGTGATTTTCTGTTTCTACACACTGAGCCTGACATTGTTTACATATTCTATCTTGTCTTGGAATTCTGTGGTATCGGCCTAATTCAATTTCTATTGGCAATGAACCTGCTCTAAATTGAGCAATCACAGAGCGTATGTGTTTCCTTAAATTTAACTGAACATAATTTTCGCGTTCATATGTATCTTTAAAAAGTTTATAATTGCTCAATTTGGTTTGAGAATTAACATCATTGAGCCATTTTTCCTTATATATTGTCATCAGTTTTGCTTTAACTTCGTGTATAAAAGACGTATTGTTAAAATCTTGTAGTGACATATTATCAAAGGCCGAAACACAGTTAATTTCTTTGAAAATTGTTTTAATATCATGCGACCAATTGTTTTTACATTTTGAATAATCCCAAAGAAATATCTTTTTTGTAAGTCTGTTATTATTCATAGATATCAGTCGTTTCCATAAACGTAAGCTGTTTAATTGTCTTCTAATTTTAGGCGGTATCCAGCCCATATCACCATGAATAGCGGGATTAGAAGTACATTTATGTACGCCGAGGAAAAATCGTATAACTCTATTGTGTAATGTGTCTGGCTTAGAGTAACATTTATACCCCCAAACGCTTGAGGCATAATCCATAATTGGAACAATTTTACAATCATATATCTTGGAGTAGGATGAATACATTATATCAACCTTATTATATAAATTTGAAACTAATGACGAAAATGCTCTGCCAGCAGATTCGCTCAAAACATTTGCTGTTTCAGTAAAATCTAAAAATTCATTTAATATGATACCAAGGTATTTGTAGTTTTCACATTTTTCAAGCTTAGTATTACCTATGTGAAATTCAAAAGCTGTCCTTGGTTGGCTTTTTTTGCGAAACTGTACTACTTTCGTTTTACTTATATTAACTAACATTTGATTTTTACAGCACCAGGTGTTAAGAAAATTTATCATTAACTGTAAATTAAGTTCAGACGGAGCTATTAACACAATGTCGTCTGCAAAAGAAGAATTCCTACTTTGATATCATTTCCTATTTCAACACCAAGATCCAAATGTTTAATTTCTAACGCAAGATCATTGATAAAGATAGAGAAAAGTGTCGGAGAAATTACGTCCCCTTGTTTTACACCTGAATGTATATCAAAAAAATCAGTGCAACTTCCATTTACATTAACTGCTGCTTTACATTCAATATATAGACCCTTTATGGCTTCTAATAAGTTACCAGAAACGCCTATATTGGCTAATTTTATATACAAAATATCCCTATTTATCCGGTCAAACGCCTTCGCCATATCTACAAAACATGTAAAAGTATGCAAATTTTCGGATTTTCTGTTTCTAATAATGGAAGTCAAAGAAAACATATGATCTTCGCAAGATCTGTTCTGTCTGAAACCATTTTGTTCGTCGACTAATAAATCATTTGTTTCTAGATATTTTACTAACCGAATATTTAAAACGTTTGTGTATAATTTACAAGACGTAGGTATTAAACTAATACCTCTGTAATTAGAAGGAATCCTTGGATCATTTTGTGCGTTTTTGGGGATTGGTCTGATAACGGACCTTGACCAAACAGACGGAAAACAGTGACTTGACATACATTCATTAAAAAATTTACATAAAAGATTAACAGACACATCGTTTTTAAATACTTCATATGGTAAACAATCTATTCCTACGGCTTTACCTGACTTGGCCAGAGAAATAACTTTTCTACACTCTGCAAGAGTTATCGGTACATTCAATTCATCTTGATTATTTAAATTGATATTAACATCGGCTTCAAAGTCACTGGAGTTAACATTTTTTCTCGAGTCACCAGCATTATAAATTTCTGAAAAATCATGTTGCCATCTATGTAACACCTCGTTTTTATCATTAATAATTTCCCCATTTTCAAGCTTTACTTCCATTGGTAATTTGTTATTTGTTTTATTTCTACCCAGAGTCTTCAATTTATTCCAAAATTCTTTTGGGTTTTTAGTTTCACTTTCCGCAATTCCAATTTTGACCTCGTCATTAAATAGCCTTTTTGCTTTTCTATATTCCTTATCAAACGTTTTCCTTTTTATACGAAATTCTAAAAGTAACCTTGACTTTTCAGCTCGATAAGTGCATTTTAAATAACACATATATATTCAGTTTTACGCATATATAATCAGTTCTTAAGCATATATATTGAGTTATTACGCATATATATTGAGTCCTAACGCATATATATTCAGTTCTTACACATATATATTCAGTTTTACGCGTATATATTCAGTTCTTAAGCATATATATTGAGTTCTTACGCATATATATTTAGTTCTTACGCATATATATTCAGTACTTAGACATATATATTCAGTTCTTACGCATATATATTCAGTTCTTATGCATATATATTCAGTTCTTACACATATATATTCAGTTTTACGCATATATATTCAGTTCTTACACATATATATTCAGTTTTACGCATATATATTCAGTTTTTACGCATATATATTCAGTTCTTAAGCATATACATGTATATTCCGTTCTTACAAATATATATTCAGTTCTTACAAATATATATATTCAGTTTTACGCATATATATTCAGTTCTTACGCACATATATTCAGTTCTTACACATATATATTCAGTTTTACGCATATATATTCAGTTCTTAAGCATATATATTCAGTTCTTACGCATATATATTCAGTTCTTAGACATATATATTCAGTTCTTACGCATATATATTCAGTTCTTACGCATATATATTCAGTACTTACACATATTTATTCAGTTTTACGCATATATATTCATTTCTTACGCATATATATTCAGTTCTTCGGCATATAGATTCAGTTCTTAGACATATATATTCAGTTTTACGCATATATATTCAGTTCTTACGCATATATATTCAGTTCTTACACATAATATATTCAGTTCTTCCACATATATATTCAGTTCTTACACATATATACAGTTCTTACACATATATATTCAGTTCTTACACACATATATTCTGTTCTTACACATATATATTCCGTTCTTACACATATATTTTCCGTTCTTACAAATATATATTCCGTTCTTACACATATATATTCAGTTCTTACGCATATATATTCAGTTCTTAAGCATATATATTGAGTTCTTACGCATATATATTCAGTTCATTTGCATATATTTTATTCAGTTCTTAGACATATATATTCAGTTCTTAGACATATATATTCTGTTTTACGCATAAATATTCAGTTCTTACGCATATATATTCAGTTACACATATATATTCACTTCTTACACATATATATTCAGTTCTTACACATATATATTCAGTTCTTACACATATATATTCCGTTCTTACACATATATATTCCGTTCTTACGCATATATATTCAGTTCTTACATATATATATTCCGTTCTTACACATATATATTCCGTTATTACACATATATATTCCGTTCTTACGCATACATATTCAGTTCTTACGCATATATATTCCGTTCTTACACATATATATTCAGTTCTTACACATATAGATTCCGTTCTTACACATATATATTCCGTTCTTACACATATATATTCCGTTATTTCACATATATATTCAGTTCTTACACATATATATTCCGTTCTTACACATATATATTCCGTTCTTACACATATATATTCCGTTCTTACACATATATATTCAGTTCTTACACATATATATTCAGTTCTTACGCATATATATATTCAGTACTTACGCATATATATTTAGTTTTACGCATATATATTCAGTTCTTACGCATATATATTCAGTTCTTAGACATATATATTCAGTTCTTACGCATATATATTCAGTTCTTAGACATATATATTCAGTTCTTAGACATATATATTCAGTTCTTACGCATATATATTCAGTTCTTAGACATATATATTCAGTTCTTACGCATATATATTCAGTTCTTACACATATATATTCAGTTTTACGCATATTTAATGAGAACTTAAGCATATATATTGAGTTCTTACGCATATATATTGAGTTCTTACGCATATATATTCAGTTCTTAGACATATATATTCAGTTCTTACGCATATATATTCAGTTTTTACGCACATATATTCAGTTCTTGCACATATATATTCAGTTCTTACACATATATTCCGTTCTTACATTAATATATTCAGTTCTTACACATATATATTAAGTTCTTACACATATATATTTCGTCCTTAAGCATATATATTCCGTTCTTACACATATATATTTCGTTCTTACACATATATATTCCGTTCTTACGCATATATATACAGTTCTTACTCATATATATTCAGTTCTTACGGATATATATTCAGTTCTTACGCATATATATTCAGTTCTTACACATATATATTCAGTTCTTACACATATATATTCCGTTCTTACACATATATATTCAGTTCTAAGACATATATATTCATTTCTTACGCATATATATTCAGTTCTTAAGCATATATATTCAGTTCTTACAAATATATTCAGTTTTACGCATATATATTCAGTTCTTACGCATATATATTCAGTTCTTACAAATATATTCAGTTTTACGCATATATATTCAGTGCTTACGCATATATATTCAGTTTTTACGCATATATATTCAGCTCTTACGCATATATTTTCAGTTCTTACGCTTATATATTCAGTTCTTACGCATATATATTCAGTTCTTACACATATATTCAGTTTTATGCATATATATTCAGTTCTTACGCATATATATCAGTACATATATATTCAGTTCTTACACATATATATTCAGTTCTTACACATATATATTCAGTTCACATATATTCAGTTCTTTCACATATATTCCGTATTTACACATATATATTCAGTTCTTACACATATATATTCCGTTCTTACACATATATATTCCGTAATTACGCATATATATTCCGTTCTTACACATATATATTCCGTTCTTACACATATTTTTTCCGTTTTACGCATATATATTCAGTTCTTACGCATATATATTCAGTACTTACGCATATATATCCAGTTCTTACACATATATATTCAGTTTTACGCATATATATTCAGTTCTTAAGCATATATATTGAGATCTTACGCATATATATTCAGTGCTTACGAATATATATTCAGTTCTTAGACATATATATTCAGTTCTTACGCATATATATTCAGTTCTTAGACATATATATTCAGTTGTTACGCATATATATTCAGTTCTTACGCCCCCTTATATATTCAGTTCTTACACATATATATTCAGTTTTACGCATATATAATCAGTTCTTAAGCATATATATTGAGTTCTTACGCATATATATAGAGTCCTTACGCATATACATGTATATTTAGTTCTTACACATATATATTCAGTTTTACGCGTATATATTCAGTTCTTAAGCATATATATTGAATTCTTACGCATATATATTTAGTTCTTACGCATATATATTCAGTTCTTACACATATATATTCAGTTCTTACGCATATATTTTCAGTTCTTACGCATATATATTCAGTTTTTACACATATATATTCAGTTTTACGCATATATATTCAGTTCTTACAAATATATATTCAGTTCTTACAAATATATATATTCAGTTTTACGCATATATATTCAGTTCTTACGCACATATATTCAGTTCTTACACATATATATTCAGTTTTACGCATATATATTCAGTTCTTAAGCATATATATTCAGTTCTTACGCATATATATTCAGTTCTTATACATATATATTCAGTTCTTACGCATATATATTCAGTTCTTACCCATATATATGCAGTACTTACACATATTTATTCAGTTTTACGCATATATATTCAGTTCTTACGCATATATATTCAGTTCTTCGGCATATATATTCAGTTCTTAGACATATATATTCAGTTTTACGCATATATATTCAGTTCTTACGCATATATATTCAGTTCTTACACATAATATATTCAGTTCTTACACATTTATATTCAGTTCTTACACATATATACAGTTCTTACACATATATATTCCGTTCTTACACACATATATTCAGTTCTTACACATATATATTCCGTTTTTACACATATATTTTCCGTTCTTACAAATATATATTCCGTTCTTTCACATATATATTCAGTTCTTACGCATATATATTCAGTTCTTAAGCATATATATTGAGTTCTTACGCATATATATTCAGTTCTTACGCATATATATTCAGTTCTTAGACATATATATTCAGTTCTTAGACATATATATTCAGTTTTACGCATAAATATTCAGTTCTTACGCATATATATTCAGTTACACATATATATTCAGTTCTTACACATATATATTCAGTTCTTACACCTATATATTCAGTTCTTACACATATATATTCAGTTCTTACACATATATATTCCGTTCTTACACATATAGTTTCCGTTCTTAAACATATATATTCCGTTCTTACGCATATATATTCAGTTCTTACATATATATATTCCGTTCTTACACATATATATTCCGTTATTACACATATATATTCCGTTCTTACGCATATATATTCAGTTCTTACGCATATATATTCCGTTTTTACACATATATATTCAGTTCTTACACATATATATTCCGTTCTTACACATATATATTCCGTTCTTACACATATATATTCCGTTCTTACACATATATATTCAGTTCTTACGCATATATATATTCAGTTCTTACGCATATATTTTCAGTTCTTACGCATATATATTCAGCTCTTATACATATATATTCAGTTCTTAAGCATATATATCCAGTTCTTACGCATATATATTCAGTTCTTACGCTTATATATTCAGTTCTTACACATATATATTCAGTTTTACGCATATATATTCAGTTCTTAAGGATATATATCGAGTTCTTACGCATATATATTCAGTTCTTACGAATATATATTCAGTTCTTAGAAATATATATTCAGTTCTTACGCATATATATTCAGTTCTTACGCATATATATTCAGTTTTTACGCACATATATTCAGTTTAGGCATATATATTCAATTCTTACGCATATATATTCAGTTCTTACACATATATATTCAGTTCTAACAAATATATATTCAGTTCTTACACATATATATTCAGTTCTTGCACATATATTCCGTTCTTACACATATATATTCAGTTCTTACACATATATATTCCGTTCTTACACATATATATTCCGTTCTTACACATATATATTCAGTTCTTACACATATATATTCCGTTCTTACGCATATATATTCAGTTCTTACACATATATATTCAGTTCTTACGCATACATATTCAGTACTTACGCATATATATCCAGTTCTTACACATATATATTCAGTTTTACGCATATATATTCAGTTCTTAAGCATATATATTGAGTTCTTACGCATATATATTCAGTGCTTACGCATATATATTCAGTTCTTAGACATATATATTCAGTTCTTACGCATATATATTCAGTTCTTAGACATATATATTCAGTTCTTACGCATATATATTGAGTTCTTACGCATATATATTCAGTTCTTACACATATATATTCAATTTTACGCATATATAATGAGAACTTAAGCATATATATTTAGTTCTTACGCATATATATTGAGTTCTTACGCATATATATTCAGTTCTTAGACATATATATTCAGTTCTTACGCATATATATTCAGTTTTTACGCACATATATTCTGTTCTTGCACATATATATTCAGTTCTTACACATATATTCCGTTCTTACATTAATATATTCAGTTCTTACACATATATATTAAGTTCTTACACATATATATTTCGTCCTTAAGCATATATATTCCGTTCTTACTCATATATATTTCGTTCTTACACATATATATTCCGTTCTTACGCATATATATTCAGTTCTTACACATATATATTCAGTTCTTACACATATAGATTCCGTTCTTACACAAATATATTCAGTTCTTACACATATATATTCAGTTCTTAGACATATATATTCAGTTCTTACGCATATATATTCAATTAATACGCATATATATTCAGTTCTTACACATATATATTCCGTTCTTACACATATAGTTTCCGTTCTTAAACATATTAATTCCGTTCTTACGCATATATATTCAGTTCTTACATATATATATTCCGTTCTTACACATATATATTCCGTTATTACACATATATATTCCGTTCTTACGCATATATATTCAGTTCTTACGCATATATATTCCGTTCTTACACATTTATATATTCAGTTCTTACGCATATATTTTCAGTTCTTACGGATATGTATTCAGCTCTTAGACATATATATTCAGTTCTTAAGCATATATATCCAGTTCTTACGCATATATATTCAGTTCCTACGCATATATATTCAGTTCTTAAGCATATATATTGAGATCTTACGCATATATATTCAGTGCTTACGCATATATATTCAGTTCTTAGACATATATATTCAGTTCTTACGCATATATATTCAGTTCTTAGACATATATATTCAGTTGTTACGCATATATATTCAGTTCTTACGCATATATATTCAGTTCTTACACATATATATTCAGTTTTACGCATATATAATCAGTTCTTAAGCATATATATTGAGTTCTTACGCATATATATTGAGTCCTTACGCATATACATGTATATTCAGTTCTTACACATATATATTCAGTTTTACGCGTATATATTCAGTTCTTAAGCATATATATTGAATTCTTACGCATATATATTTAGTTCTTACGCATATATATTCAGTTCTTAGACATATATATTCAGTTCTTACGCATATATTTTCAGTTCTTACGCATTTATATTCAGTTCTTACACATATATATTCAGTTTTACGCATATATATTCAGTTCTTACGCATATATATTCAGTTCTTACGCATATACATGTATATTCAGTTCTTACAAATAAATATTCAGTTCTTACAAATATATATATTCAGTTTTACGCATATATATCAGTTCTTACGCACATATATTTAGTTCTTACACATATATATTCAGTTTTACGCATATATATTCAGTTCTTAAGCATATATATTCAGTTCTTACGCATATATATTCAGTTCTTATACATATATTTCAGTTCTTTCGCATATATATTCAGTTCTTACGCATATATATGCAGTACTTACACATATTTATTCAGTTTTACGCATATATATTCAGTTCTTACGCATATATATCAGTTCTTCGGCATATATATTCAGTTCTTAGACATATATATTCAGTTTTACGCATATATATTCAGTTCTTACGCATATATATTCAGTTCTTACACATAATATATTCAGTTCTTACACATAAATTTTCAGTTCTTACACATATATACAGTTCTTACACATATATATTCCGTTCTTACACACATATATTCAGTTCTTACACATATATATTCCGTTCTTACACATATATTTTCCGTTCTTACAAATATATATTCCGTTCTTACACATATATATTCAGTTCTTACGCATATATATTCAGTTCTTAAGCATATATATTGAGTCTTACGCATATATATTCAGTTCTTACGCATATATATTCAGTTCTTAGACATATATATTCAGTTCTTAGACATATATATTCAGTTTTACGCATAAATATTCAGTTCTTACGCATATATATTCAGTTACACATATATATTCAGTTCTTACACATATATATTCAGTTCTTACACATATATTCAGTTCTTACACATATATATTCAGTTCTTACACATATATATTCCGTTCTTACACATATAGTTTCCGTTCTTAAACATATATATTCCGTTCTTACGCAAATATATTCAGTTCTTACATATATATATTCCGTTCTTACACATATATATTCCGTTATTACACATATATATTCCGTTCTTACGCATATATATTCAGTTCTTACGCATATATATTCCGTTCTTACACATATATATTCAGTTCTTACACATATATATTCCGTTCTTACACATATATATTCCGTTCTTACACATATATATTCCGTTCTTACACATATATATTCAGTTCTTACGCATATATATATTCAGTTCTTACGCATATATTTTCAGTTCTTACGCATATATATTCAGCTCTTATACATATATATTCAGTTCTTAAGCATATATATCCAGTTCTTACGCATATATATTCAGTTCTTACGCATATATATTCAGTTCTTACACATATATATTCAGTTTTACGCATAT
>JAWPHD010024014.1:0-20469 GCA_037043455.1 Cyrtodaria siliqua
CGTAAGGACGGAATATATATGTGTAAGAATGGAATATATATGTGTAAGAACGGAATATATATGTGTAAGAACGGAATATGTACGTTTAAGAACGGAATATATGTGTAAGAACGGAATATATATGTGTAACAACTGAATATATATGTGTAAGAACTGAATATATATGTGTAAGAACTAAATATATATGCTTAAGAACTGAATTGAATATATATGCGTGAGAACTGAATATATATGCTAAGAACTGAATATATATGCGTAAGAACTGAATATATATGCGTAAGAACTAACTTATTATATATGCGTAAGAACGGAATATATGTGTAAGAACTGAATATATATGCATAAGAACGGAATATATAGTGTAAAAACGGAATATATATGTGTAAGAACTGATTATATATGTGTAAGAACGGAATATATGTGTAAGAATATATATGCGTAAGAACGGAAATATATGCGTAAGAACTGAATATATATGCGTAAGAACTGAATATATATGCGTAAGAACGAATATATATGCGTAAGAACTGAATATATATGCTAAGAACTGAATATATATTCGTAAAACTCAATATATATGCGAACAAACGGAATATATATGCGTAAGAACGGAATATATGTGTAACAACGAATATATATGTGTAAGAAGGAATATATATGTGTAAGAACGGAATATATATGTGTAAGAACGAATATATATCGTAAGAACTGATATATATATGTGTAAGAACTGAATACATAGTGTAAGAACTGAATATATATGCGTAAGAACGAATATATATGCGTAAAACTGTATATATATGCGAAAGAACGAACATATATGCGTAAGAACGAATACATAGCTAAGAACTGCATATATATGCGTAAGAACGAATATATATGCGTAAGAACTGAATATATATGCGTAAGACGATTATATGGTAGAACGGAATATATTGTAAGAACGGATATATATGTGTAAGAACGAATATATATTGTAAGAACTGTATATATATGCGTATGAACGAATATATATCGTAAACGATTATATGCTTAAGAACTGTATATATATGCTAAGTACGGAATATATATGCTAAGAACGGATATATACTTGTAAGAACGAATATATAGTGTAAGAACGAATATTTATGTGTAAGAACGAATATATATTGTAAGAACTGAATATATATTGTAAGAAAGAATATATATGCGTAAGAACTGAATATATATGCGTAAGAACGGAATATATATTGTTAGAATGAATATATTGTAAGACGAATATATATTGTAAGAACGGAATATTACGTTAAGTACGATATATGTTAGAACGAATATATATGTGTAACAACTGATATATATGGTAAGAACTGAATATATAGTGTAAGAACTGAATATATATGCGTAAGAACTGAATATATATGCTAAGAACGATTATATATGCGTAAGAACGAATATATGTGTAAGAACTGAATATATATGCATAGAACGAATATTATGTGTAAAAACGGAATATATATGTGTAAGAACTGAATATATATGGTAAGAACGAATATTGTAGAATTATAGTGTAAGAACGAATATATATCTAAGAACTGATTATATATGCGTAAGAACTGAATATATATGCGTAAGAACGAATATATATGCTAAGAACTAATATATATGCGTAAGAACGAATATATATTTGTAAGAACTGAATATATTTGTAAGAACTGAACATATATGTTAGAACGAATATATGTGTAAAATATATTAGATCGTAATATTATGTTAAGAACAGAATATATATGTGTAAGAACGCAATATATATGTCTAAGAACGAATAAATATGTGTAAGAACGGAATATAAATACGTAAGAACTGAATATATATTGTAAGAACGGAATATATGTGTAAGAATATATATGCGTAGGAACGAATATATATGTGTAAGAACGGAACATATATCTAAGAACGAACTTATATGCGTAAAAGTGAATATATATGCGTAAGAACTGAATATATATGCGTAAGAACGAATATATATGCGTAAAACGAATATATATCTAAGAACTGATATATATCGTATAACGAATATATATGAGTAAGAACTGAATATATATGCGTAAGAACGAATATATACGTGTAAGATGAATATATATGCGTAAGAACGATTTGTACGAGTTACGAATTTGTAAACGATATTATGTGTAACAACTGAATATATATGTGTAAGAACGAATATATGCGTAAAACGATTATTACGGTAAGAACGAATATATATGTGTAAAACGAATATATATGTTAGAACTGAATACAGAACTGAATATATATGTTAAGAACGGAATATCCATGCGTAAGAACTTAATATATATGTGTAAGAACTGAATATATATGCGTAAGAACGAATATATATGCGTAAAACGTATATATATGCGTAAGAAAGGAATGATATAGCGTATAAGAAGTATTATTGAACAACTGATATATATGGTAAGAACGAATATATATGTGTAAGAACGATATATATGTTAAGAACGATATATATGTTTAAAACGAAGTATATATGTAAGAACTGAATATATTGTGTAGAACTGAATATTTATGTGTAAGAACTATTATATATGCGTAAGACCGAATATATATCGTAAGAACGAATTATATATGTAGTACGAATGATATATGTTAGAACGAATATATATGTGTGAAACGAATATATATTGTAACTACGAATATATGTGTAAGACTGATATTATGCGTAAACGGAATAATATGCGTAAAACTCATATTAGAACGATTATTAGCGTAAGAACGAATTAGTGTATACTGATTGATAGTTAAGACTTATTAGGTATACGATTGATTTATCGTTTATGAGTTATTGGTATATGTATAGATTGTAAGTACGTAATGATATGTTTTTATACTGAATATATTGTTAAGACTATATATTTGGATTGTTAGTAATAGATACTAGACGTATATATTGTTAACTGATTTTTTGTTAGTATTAATTTTATTCGTATCTGATTATAGTTAAAACTGATATATGCGTAAGAACTGAGTATTTGATTATCGTTTATTGTTAAGTATGTATATGTGTTAGATCGTTTTTTTGTGGAAGTTATTTTGTATAGTATTATAGTACTGTTATGATGATTGTTAAGATATTATTGTATTTAGTTGTTATGGGATTAGATTGTGTTTGTTTTATTGTGTTAGTGGATTAGTATTTTAGTGTTAGTTGGTATTTTTATTGGTTTTAGGTGTTAGTTTGTAGTGTTTAGATGTTTGTGGTTTAATAGTTTAGTTGTTTAGGTTGTAGTTGTTGGTTTTATTTAGTTTGTGGGTTTTTAGTATTTGTTGGGTTATTAGGTGTTGTGGTTATATTTGTTGTTGGGTTTATTGTTTGTGAGTTTTAGTTATTGAGGTTGTTAGGTTTTTTGAAGTTTTATTGTGTGGGTTTATTGTTTGGTTGTTAGGTTGATTTGTGGTTTTAGTTGTTTGTTTTTGTGGTTGTTTTGTAGTTTGTGTGTTTAGGTTTAGTTTGTGGGTTTAGTTTGTTTGAGGTTTAGTTTGTGTTGGTTTTAGTTGTGTGTGATTTTTGTTTGAGTTTAGTTTGTTAGGTTTTAGTTTGTGTTGATTTTGTTTTTTGTGAGTTTTTTGTGTGGGTTAGTTATTGTGTTGGTTTTAGTTGTTGTGTTTTTAGGTTGTGTTTGTGTGTTTTAGGTTGTTGTGGTTTTATTGTTTTGAGTTTTAGTTGTGTGTGAGGTTTTAGGTTTGTGTAGTTTAGTTTGTGTTGGGTTTTAGTTGTTGTGGTTTTTAGTTGTTGTTGGTTTTAGTTGTGTGGGTTTGTGTGTGAGTTTGTAGTTGTGTGGGTTTTAGTTGTTTGTGAGTTTTAGTGTGTTGGGGGTTTAGTTGTGTTGTTGGGGTTTAGTTGTGTTGGGTTTTATTGTGTTGTGGTTTTAGTTGTGTTGGTTTTAGTTGTGTGGTTTTGTGTGTGTTAGTAGTGTTGTGAGGTTGTTATTGTTGGTTGGTTTAGTTTTTGTGTGGGTTTTAGTTGTTGTGGGTTTTATTGTGTTTGGTTTGTAAGATGTGAGATATTGATTGATTATTATGTGGTTTTGTAGTGATGTAGGTATATGTGTTGTTAAGAGTATATGTGTGTGAAGGAGGTATATTTGTTGGATGGAGGTATATGTGTGTGATGGAGGGTAGATGTTGTGGAGGAAGTAATGTGTGTAGGAGGTATATGTTTGGAAGGAGGTATATGTTGGATGGAGGTATATGTTTGGTAAGGGAGGTATATTGTGTGTATGGAGTTTATGTTTGTGATGAGGTATATTTGTTTGATGGAGTAATGTGTTGGAAGGAGGTATATGTGTTGAAGGAGTATTTGTGAGTATATTATAGGTTATGTTGGATTAGTTTTAGTATTCTGTTCGTAAGTAGTTATTTAGTCTTATAGATGCGTTTGGACTGGATTGTAGATTGTGTCTTATTGAGTCGTTCTTCATTTGGAGTGTATATGTGTTGAGTTGGTATATGTGTGTTGATTGAGGTATATGTGTTGGAAGGTCGGTATATTGTGTGGAGGAGGTATATGTTGGAATGGAGTTATGTGTTGAAGGAGGGTTATTTGTGGGGATGTTAGTTATGTGTTGAGAGTAGATGTTTTGTACATTGGGGTGTATGTTGTTGTATGAGTATATTTTTGTCTGTAGAGTATTGTTGAGTTATGTAGCTGAGTATATTCGTGCTTACAGTAGATTGGATGAGTATATTTGTGATGAGGTATATTGTCTTGATGGAGGTATATTGTGCTTTGTACACTATATATGTCCGTTGCTTACAGACATAGTCTTTATGAGGTATATGTCAGTGTCTTACGATGATATTGTCCGTTCTTACTATATATAAGTTCTTACAATTGAGTATTGTTTCTTACACTTAGTATACTGTTCTTACTCAGAGTATAGTCTTATTTAGATTCTGTCTTCACTTATAGATTCAGTTCTTCACGAGTATATGTGTCTGTATCAGTATAATCTTTCTTACACATATGTTATCAGTTCTTCTATTAGGTCGTTACTCATATATTCCGTTCTTACACTTATATAGTCGTTCTGTACACTTATATTCCGTTATCTTATAAGATTCGTTTAATCTGTTATTCAGTTCTTACACATATATATTCTGTTCTTACGCATATAGATTCCGTTCCAACCCATATATATTCTTACACATATATTCCGTTCTTACACATTATATTCAGTTCTTACACATATATTCCGTTCTTACACATATATATCCGTTCTTACGCATATATGTTCAGTTTACGCTTATATTTCATGTCTTACGCATATATATTCAGTTCTTGCACATATATATTCAGTCTTACACATATATATTCAGTTCTTACGCATATATATTCCGTTCTTACACATATATATTCCGTTCTTACGTATGTATATTCTTACACATATATCCGTTTTTACACATATATATTCAGTTCTTACACATATATATGCCATTCTTACACATATATTCCGTTCTTACGCATATATATTCAGTTCTTACGCATATATATTCCGTTCTTAAGCATATATATTCAGTTCTTACACATATATTCCGTTCTTACGCATATATATTCCGTTCGTTCGCATATATATTGAGTTTTACGCATATATATTCAGTTCTTACGCATATATATTCAGTTCTTACACATATATATTCAGTTGTTACACATATATATTTAGTTCTCACAATATATATTCCGTTCTTACACATATATATTCCGTTCTTACGCATATATATTCAGTTCTTACGCATATATATTCCGTCTTACGCATATATATTGATTCTTACACATATATATTCAGTTCTTACACATATATATTCAGTTCTTACACATATATATTCCGTTTTTAAACATATATATTCGTTCTTACACATATATATTCCGTTCTTACACATATATATTCCGTTCTTACACATATATATTCAGTTGTTCAATATATATTCCTGTTATTACGCATATATATTCCTTTCTTTCGCATATATATTCATTTTACGCATATATATTCCGTTCTTACGCATATATATTCAGTTCTTACACATATATATTAAGTTCTTACGCATGGATATTCCGTTCTTACACATATATATTCAGTTCTGTATTCAGTTCTTACACATATATATTCCGTTCTTACACATATATATTCCGTTCTTACACGTACATATTCCGTTCTTACGCATATATATTCCGTTCTTACACATATATATTCAGTTGTTACACATATATATTCCGTTCTTAAAAATTCCGTTCTTACACGTACATATTCCGTTCTTACGCATATATATTCCATTCTTACACGTATATATTCCGTTCTTACGCATATATATTCAGTTCTTACTCATATATATTCCGTTCTTACGCATATATATTCAGTTCTTACGCATATATATTCCGTTCTTACGCATATATATTCCGTTCTTACGCATATTTATTCAGTTCTTACGCATATATATTCACTTCTTACGCATATATGTTCCGTTCTTACGCATATATGTTCCGTTCTTACACATATATATTCCGTTCCTACGCATATATATTCTTACACATATATTCCGTTCTTACACATATATATTCAGTTCTTACGTATTTATATTCCGTTCTTACACATATTTATTCCGTTCTTAGACATATATATTGCGTTCTTACACATATATATTCTGTTCTTACACATATATATTCCGTTCTTACGCATATATATTCTTACACATATATTCCGTCTAACACATATAGTTCAGTTCTTACACATATATATTCAGTTCTTACACATATATATTCCGTTCTTACGCATATATATTTAGTTCTTACGCATATATATTCCGTTCTTACGCATATATATTCAGTTCTTACGCATATATAATCAGTTCTTACGCATATATATTCCGTTCTTACACATATATATTCTTACACATATATTCCGTTCTTACACATATATATTCAGTTCTTACACATATATATTCCGTTTTACACATATATATTCCGTTCTTATGCATATATATTCAGTTCTTACACATATATTCCGTTCTTACGCATATATAATCAGTTCTTACGCATATATATTCAGTTCTTACGCATATATATTCAGTTCTTACACATATATATTCAGTTCTTACACATATATATTCAGTTGTTACACATATATATTCCGTTCTTACACATATATTCCGTACTTAAACGTACATATTCCGTTCTTACACATATATATTCCGTTCTTACACATATATATTCCATTCTAACACATATATATTCCGTTCTTACGCATATATATTCAGTTCTTACGCATATATATTCATTTCTTACAAATATATATTCAGTTCTTACACATATATATTCAGTTCTTACACATAAATATTCCGTTCTTACACATATATATTTCGTTCTTACAATATATATTCCGTTCTTACACATATATATTCCGTTCTTACACATATATATTCCGTTCTTACACATATATTCCGTTCTTACTCATATATATTCAGTTATTTGCATATATATTCAGTTCTTACACATATATATTCCGTTCTTACACATATTTATTCCGTTCTTACACATATATATTCCGTTCTTACACATATATTCCGTTCTTACGCATATATATTCAGTTCTTACGCATATATATTCCGTTCTTACGCATATATATGCAGTTCTTAAGCATATGTATTCAGTTCTTACGCATATATGTTCCGTTCTTTCGCATATATATTCAGTTTTACGCATATATATTCCGTTCTTACGCATATATATTCAGTTCTTACACATATGTATTCAGTTCTTACACATATATATTCAGTTCTTACGCATATATATTCCGTTCTTACACATATATATTCCGTTCTTACACATATATATTCCCTTCTTACACATATATATTCCGTTGTTACACATATATTCCGTTCTTACGCATATATATTCCGTTTGTTCGCATATATATTGAGTTTTACGAATATATATTCAGTTCTTACGCATATATATTCAGTTCTTACGCATATATATTCCGTTCTTACGCATATATATTCAGTTCTTACGCATATATATTCAGTTCTTACGCATATATTTCCGTTCTTACGCATATATATTCTTACACATATATTCCGTTCTTACACATATATAATCAGTTCTTACACATATATATTCCGTTTTTACACATATATATTCCGTTCTTATGCATATATATTCAGTTCTTACACATATATTCCGTTCTTACGCATATATAATAAGTTAGTTCTTACGCATATATATTCAGTTCTTACGCATATATATTCAGTTCTTACGCATATATATTCAGTTCTCACGCATATATATTCAATTCAGTTCTTAAGCATATATATTTAGTTCTTACACATATATATTCAGTTCTTACACATATATATTCAGTTGTTACACATATATATTCCGTTCTTACACATATATTCCGTTCTTAAACGTACATATTCCGTTCTTACACATATATATTCCGTTCTTACACATATATATTCCATTCTTACACATATATATTCCGTTCTTACGCATATATATTCAGTTCTTACGCATATATATTCATTTCTTACTAATATATATTCATTTCTTACACATATATATTCAGTTCTTTCACATAAATATTCCGTTCTTACACATATATATTCCGTTCTTACACGTATATATTCCATTCTTACGCATATATATACCGTACTTACGCATATATATACAGTTCTTACGCATATATATTCCGTTCTTACGCATATATATTCCGTTCTTACGCATATATATTCAGTTCTTACACATATATATTCCGTTCTTACACATATTTATTCCGTTCTTTCACATATATATTTCGTTCTTACACATATATATTCCGTTCTTACACATATATTCCGTTCTTACTCATATATATTCCGTTCGTTCGCATATATATTGAGTTTTACGCATATATATTCAGTTCTTACTCATATATATTCAGTTCTTCGCATATATATTCATTTCTTACACATATATATTCAGTTCTCACACATATATATTCCGTTCTTACACATAAATATTCCGTTCTTACGCATATATGTTCATTTCTTACGCATATATATTCCGTTCTTACGCATATATATTGAGTTCTTACGCATATATATTCAGTTCTTATATATATTTAGTTCTTACACATATATATTCCGTTCTTAAACTTATATATTCCGTTTTTACACATATATATTCCGTTCTTACATATATATATTCCGTTCTTACACATATATATTCTGTTTAACGCATATATATTCAATTCTTACGCATATATATTCAGTTCTTACGCATATATATTCCATTCTTACACATATATATTCCGTTCTTGCGCATATATATTCAGTTCTTACGCATATATATTCCGTTCTTACGCATATATATTGAGTTCTTACACATATATATTCAGTTCTTACACATATATATTCAGTTCTTACACATATATATTCAGTTCTTACGCATATATATTCCGTTCTTACGCATATATATTCCGTTCTTACGAATATATATTCAGTTCTTACGCATATATATTCAGTTCTTACGCATATATGTTCCGTTCTTTCGCATATATATTCAGTTTTACGCATATATATTCCGTTCTTACGCATATATATTCAGTTCTTACACATATGTATTCAGTTCTTACACATATGTATTAAGTTCTTACGCATATATATTCCGTTCTTACAAATATATATTCCGTTCTTACACATATATATTCCCTTCTTACACATATATATTCCGTTCTTACACATATATTCCGTTCCTACGCATATATATTCCGTTCGTTCGCATATATATTGAGTTTTACGAATATATATTCAGTTCTTACGCATATATATTCAGTTCTTACACATATATATTCAGTTCTTACACATATATATTCAGTTCTCACACATATATATTCCGTTCTTACACATATATATTCCGTTCTTACGCATATATATTCAGTTCTTACGCATATATATTCCGTTCTTACGCATATATATTGAGTTCTGAGGCATATATATTCAGTTCTTACACATATATATTCAGTTCTTACACGTATATATTCCGTTCTTAAACATATATATTCCGTTCTTACACATATATATTCCGTACTTACACATATATATTCCGTTCTTACACATATATATTCAGTTCTTACACATATATATTCTGTTTTACGCATATATATTCAGTTCTTATGCATATATATTCCGTTCTTACGCATATATATTCATTTCTTACGCATATATATTCAGTTCTTACGCATATATTTCCGTTTTTACAAATATATATTCTTACACATATATTCCGTTCTTACACATATATATTCGGTTTTTACACATATATATTCCGTTTTTACACATATATATTCCGTTCTTATTCATATATATGCAGTTCTTACACATATATTCCGTACTTACGCATATATAATCAGTTCTTACGCATATATATTCAGTTCTTACGCATATATATTCAGTTCTTACGCATATATATTCAGTTCTTACGCATATATATTCAGTTCAGTTCTTAAGCATATATATTCCGTTCTTACACATATATATTCAGTTCTTACACATATATATTCAGTTGTTACACATATTTATTCCGTTCTTACACATATATTCCGTTCTTAAACGTACATATTCCGTTCTTACACATATATATTCCATTCTTACAAATATATATTCCGTTCTTACGCATAAATATTCAGTTCTTACGCATATATATTCATTTCTTACTAATATATATTCATTTCTTACACATTTATATTCAGTTCTTACACATAAATATTCCGTTCTTACACATATATATTCCGTTCTTACACTTATATATTCCGTTCTTAGGCATATATATTCCATACTTACGCATATATATACAGTTCTTACGCATATATATTTCGTTCTTACGCATATATATTCCGTTCTTACGCATATATATTCAGTTCTTACACATATATATTCCGTTCTTACACATATTTATTCCGTTCTTACACATATATATTCCGTTCTTACACATATATATTCCGTTCTTACACATGTATTCCGTTCTTACGCATATATATTCCGTTCGTTCGCATATATATTGAGTTTTACGCATATATATTCAGTTCTTACTCATATATATTCAGTTCTTTGCATATATTTTCATTTCTTACACATATATATTCCGTTCTCACACATATATATTCCGTTCTTACACATAAATATTCCGTTCATACGCATATATGTTCATTTCTTACGCATATATATTCCGTTCTTACGCATATATATTGAGTTCTTACGCATATATATTCAGATCTTATATATATTCAGTTCTTACACATATATATTCCGTTCTTAAACTTATATATTCCGTTCTTTCACATATATATTCCGTTCTTACATATATATATTCCCTTCTTACACATATATATTCTGTTTTACGCATAAATATTCAATTTTTACGCATATATATTCAGTTCTTACGCATATATATTCAGTTCTTACGCATATATATTCTGTTCTTACACATATATATTCCGTTTTTACACATATATATTCCGTTCTTACACATATATATTCTGTTCTTACACATATATATTCCGTTCTTACACGTATATATTCCGCTCTTACACATATATATTCCGTTCTTACACATATATATTCCGTTCTTACACATATATTCCATTCTTACGCATATATATTCCGTTCTTTCGCATATATATGCAGTTTTACGCATATATATTTCGTTCTTACGCATATATATTCAGTTCTTACACATATATATTCAGTTCTTACACATATATATTCCGTTCTTACATATATATATTCCGTTCTTACACATATATATTCTGTTTTACGCATATATATTCAATTCTTACGCATATATATTCAGTTCTTACGCATATATATTCAGTTCTTACGCATATATATTCAGTTCTTACACATATATATTGCGTTTTTACACATATATATTCCGTTCTTACACATATATATTCTGTTCTTACACATATATATTCCGTTCTTACACGTATATATTCCGCTCTTACACATATATATTCCGTTCTTACACATATATATTCAGTTCTTACACATATATATTCAGTTCTTACACATATATATTCAGTTGTTACACATATATATTCCGTTCTTACACATATATTCCGTTCTTAAACGTACATATTCCGTTCTTACACATATATATTCCGTTCTTACATATATATATTCCATTCTAACACATATATATTCCGTTCTTACGCATATATATTCAGTTCTTACGCATATATATTCATTTCTTACAAATATATATTCAGTTCTTACACATATATATTCAGTTCTTACACATAAATATTCCGTTCTTACACATATATATTTCGTTCTTACACGTATATATTCCGTTCTTACGAATATATATTCCGTACTTACGCATATATATACAGTTCTTACGCATATATATTCCGTTCTTACGCATATATATTCAATTCTGACACATATATATTCCGTTCTTACACATATTTATTCCGTTCTTGCACATATATATTCAGTTCTTACACATATATATTCAGTTCTTACACATATATATTCAGTTGTTACACATATATATTCCGTTCTTACACATATATTCCGTTCTTAAACGTACATATTCCGTTCTTACACATATATATTCCGTTCTTACATATATATATTCCATTCTAACACATATATATTCCGTTCTTACGCATATATATTCAGTTCTTACGCATATATATTCATTTCTTACAAATATATATTCAGTTCTTACACATATATATTCAGTTCTTACACATAAATATTCCGTTCTTACACATATATATTTCGTTCTTACACGTATAGATTCCGTTCTTACGAATATATATTCCGTACTTACGCATATATATACAGTTCTTACGCATATATATTCCGTTCTTACGCATATATATTCCGTTCTTACGCATATATATTCAGTTCTGACACATATATATTCCGTTCTTACACATATTTATTCCGTTCTTGCACATATATATTCCGTTCTTACACATATATTCCGTTCTTACGCATATATATTCAGTTCTTACGCATATATATTCCGTTCTTACGCATATATATTCCGTTCTTACGCATATATATTCAGTTCTTACGCATATATATTCAGTTCTTACGCATATATGTTCCGTTCTTTCGCATATATATTCAGTTTTACGCATATATATTCCGTTCTTACGCATATATATTCAGTTCTTACACATATGTATTCAGTTCTTACACATATGTATTAAGTTCTTACGCATATATGTTCCGTTCTTACACATATATATTCCGTTCTTACACATATATATTCCCTTCTTACACATATATATTCCGTTCTTACACATATATTCCGTTCCTACGCATATATATTCCGTTCGTTCGCATATATATTGAGTTTTACGAATATATATTCAGTTCTTACGCATATATATTCAGTTCTTACACATATATATTCAGTTCTTACACATATATATTCAGTTCTCACACATATATATTCCGTTCTTACACATATATATTCCGTTCTTACGCATATATATTCAGTTCTTACGCATATATATTCCGTTCTTACGCATATATATTGAGTTCTTACGCATATATATTCAGTTCTTACACATATATATTCAGTTCTTACACGTATATATTCCGTTCTTAAACATATATATTCCGTTCTTACACATATATATTCCGTACTTACACATATATATTCCGTTCTTACACATATATATTCAGTTCTTACACATATATATTCTGTTTTACGCATATATATTCCGTTCTTACGCATATATATTCAGTTCTTACGCATATATATTCAGTTCTTACGCATATATTTCCGTTTTTTTCAAATATATATTCTTACACATATATTCCGTTCTTACACATATATATTCGGTTTTTACACATATATATTCCGTTTTTACACATATATATTCCGTTCTTATTCATATATATGCAGTTCTTACACATATATTCCGTACTTACGCATATATAATCAGTTCTTACGCATATATATTCAGTTCTTACGCATATATATTCAGTTCTTAGGCATATATATTCAGTTCTTACGCATATATATTCAGTTCAGTTCTTAAGCATATATATTCAGTTCTTACACATATATATTCAGTTCTTACACATATATATTCAGTTGTTACACATATTTATTCCGTTCTTACACATATATTCCGTTCTTAAACGTACATATTCCGTTCTTACACATATATATTCCGTTCTTACACATATATATTCCATTCTTACAAATATATATTCCGTTCTTACGCATAAATATTCAGTTCTTACGCATATATATTCATTTCTTACTAATATATATATTCATTTCTTACACATTTATATTCAGTTCTTACACATAAATATTCCGTTCTTACACATATATATTCCGTTCTTACACTTATATATTCCGTTCTTAGGTATATATATTCCATACTTACGCATATATATACAGTTCTTACGCATATATATTCCGTTCTTACGCATATATATTCCGTTCTTACGCATATATATTCAGTTCTTACACATATATATTCCGTTCTTACACATATTTATTCCGTTCTTACACATATATATTCCGTTCTTACACATATATATTCCGTTCTTACACATGTATTCCGTTCTTACGCATATATATTCCGTTCGTTCGCATATATATTGAGTTTTACGCATATATATTCAGTTCTTACTCATATATATTCAGTTCTTCGCATATATTTTCATTTCTTACACATATATATTCCGTTCTCACACATATATATTCCGTTCTTACACATAAATATTCCGTTCATACGCATATATGTTCATTTCTTACGCATATATATTCCGTTCTTACGCATATATATTGAGTTCTTACGCATATATATTCAGTTCTTATATATATTCAGTTCTTACACATATATATTCCGTTCTTAAACTTATATATTCCGTTCTTTCACATATATATTCCGTTCTTACATATATATATTCCCTTCTTACACATATATATTCTGTTTTACGCATAAATATTCAATTTTTACGCATATATATTCAGTTCTTACGCATATATATTCAGTTCTTACGCATATATATTCTGTTCTTACACATATATATTCCGTTTTTACACATATATATTCCGTTCTTACACATATATATTCTGTTCTTACACATATATATTCCGTTCTTACACGTATATATTCCGCTCTTACACATATATATTCCGTTCTTACACATATATATTCCGTTCTTACACATATATTCCATTCCAAGAATATATATGTGTAAGAACTGAATATATATGCGTAAGAACTGAATATATATGCGGAAGAACGGAATATATATGTGTAAGAACGGAATATATATATGTGTAAGAACGGAATATGTACGTGTAAGAACGGAAAATATATGTGTAAGAACGGAATATATATGTGTATATATGTGTAAGAACGGAATATATATGTGTAAGAACTGAATATATATGTGTAAGAAGTGAATATATATGTGTAAGAACTGAATATATATGTGTAAGAATGGAAAATATATGTGTAAGAACGGAATATATATGTGTAAGAACGGAATATGTACGTGTAAGAACGGAATATATATGTGTAAGAAATGAACATATATGTGTAAGAAATGAATATATATGCGTAAGAACTAAATATATATGCGTAAGAACTGCATATATATGCGTAAGAACTGAATATATATCTGAAAGAACTGATATATATGTGTAAGAACTGAATATATATGCGTAAGAACTGAATATATATGCGTAAGAACGGACTATATATGCGTAACAACGGAATATATATGTGTAAGAACGGAATATGTACCTCTAAGAACGGAATATATATGTGTATGAACGGAATATGTACGTGTAAGAACGGAATATATGTGTAAGAACGGAATATATATGTGTAAGAGCGGAATATATATGTGTATGAACGGAATATATACGTGTAAGAACGGAATATATATGTGTAAGAACGGAATATATATGTGTAAGAACGGAATATATATGCGTAAAAACGGAAGATTTATGTGTAAGAACTGAATATATATGTGTAAGAACTGAATATATATATATGTAAGAACTGAATATATATATATGTGTAAGAACTGAATATATATGCGGAAGAACGGAATATATATGTGTAAGAACGGAATATATATGTGTAAGAACGGAATATGTACGTGTAAGAACGGAATATATATGTGTAAGAACGGAGTATATATGTGTATATATGTGTAAGAACAGAATATATATGTGTAAGAACTGAATAAATATGTGTAAGAACTGAATATATATGTGTAAGAACTGAATATATATGTGTAAGAACGGAATATATATGTGTAAGAACGGAATATATATGTGTAAGAACGAAATATGTACGTGTAAGAACGGAATATATATGTGTAAGAACTGAAGATATATGTGTAAGAAATCAATATATATGCGTAAGAAATGAATATATATGCGTAAGAACTGCATATATATGCGTAAGAACTGAATATATATCTGTAAGAACTGATATATATGTGTAAGAACTGAATATATATGCGTAAGAGCTGAATATATATGCGTAAGAACGGACTATATATGCGTAACAACGGAATATATATGTGTAAGAACGGAATATGTACGTGTAAGAACGGAATATATATGTGTAAGAACGGAATATATATGTGTAAGAACTGAATATATATGTGTAAGAAGTGAATATATATGTGTAAGAAGTGAATATATATGTGTAAGAATGGAATATTTATGTGTAAGAACGGAATATATATGTGTAAGAACGGAATATATATGTGTAAGAACGGAATATATATGTGTAAGAACGGAATATATATGTGTAAGAACTGAATATATATGTGTAAGAACTGAATATATATGCGTAAGAACTGAATATATATGCGTAAGAACGGAATATATATGTGTAAGAACGGAATATATACGTGTAAGAACGGAATAATATGCGTAAGAACGGAATATATATGTGTAAGAACGGAATATATATGTGTAAGAACGGAATATATATGTGTAAGAACGGAATATATATGTGTAAGAACATAATATATATGTGTAAGAACGGAATATATATGTGTATATATGCGTAAGAACGGAATATATGTGTAAGAACGGAATATATATGTGTAAGAACGGAATATATATGTATAAGAACGGAATATATACGTGTAAGAACGGAATATATTTGTTTAAGAACGAAATATATATGTGTAAGAACGGAATAAATATGTGTAAGAACGGAATATATATGTGTAAGAACTGAATTTATATGTGTAAGAACTGAATATATATGCGTAAGAACTGAATATATATGCGTAAGAACGGAATATATATGTGTAAGAACGGAATATATATGTGTAAGAACGGAATATATATGCGTAAGAACTGAATATATATGCGGAAGAACGGAATATATATGTGTAAGAACGGAATATATATGTGTAAGAACGGAATATATATGCGTAAGAACCTAATATGTATGCGTAAGAACTGAATATATATGCATAAGAACGGAATATATATGTGTAAGAAGTGAATATATATGTGTAAGAAGTGAATATATATGTGTAAGAACGGAATATATATGTGTAAGAACGGAATATATATATGTAAGAACTGAATATATATGTGTAAGAACTGAATATATATATGTAAGAACTGAATATATATGTGTAAGAACTGAATATATATGCGTAAGAACTGAATATATATGCGGAAGAACGGAATATATATGTGTAAGAACGGAATATATATGTGTAAGAACGGAATATGTACGTGTAAGAACGGAATATATATGTGTAAGAACGGAATATATATGTGTATATATGTGTAAGAACGGAATATATATGTGTAAGAACTGAATATATATGTGTAAGAAGTGAATATATATGTGTAAGAACTGAATATATATGTGTAAGAACGGAATATATATGTTTAAGAACGGAATATATATGTGTATATATATATATGTGTAAGAACGGAATATATATGTTTAAGAACTGAATATATATGTTTAAGAACTGAATATATATGCGTAAGAACGGAATATATATGCGTAAGAACGGAATATATATGCGTAAGAACGCAATATATATGCGTAAGAACGGAATATATATATGTAAGAACGGAATATATATGTGTAAAAACGGAATATATATGCGTAAGAACTGAATATGTATGCGTAAGAACGGAATATATATGTGTAAGACCGGAATATATGTGTAAGAATATATATGCGTAAGAACGGAATATATATGTGTAAGAACGGAATATATATGCGTAAGAACTGAATATATATGTGTAAGAACAGAATATATATGTGTAAGAACGGAATATATATGTGTAAGAACTGAATGTATATGTGTAAGAACGGAATATATACGTGTAAGAACGGAATATATATGTGTAAGAACTGAATATATATGCGTAAGAACTGAATATATATGTGTAAGAACTGAATATATATGCGTAAGAACTGAATATATATGCGTAAGAACGGAATATATATGTGTATAAACTGAATATATATGAGATAGAACTGAATATATATGTGTAAGAACTGAATATATATGCGTAAGAACTGAATATATATGTGTAAGAACTGAATATATATGCGTAAGAACGGAATATATATGCGTAACAACTGAATATATATGTGTAAGAACGGAATATATATGTGTAAGAACGGAATATATATGTGTAACAACTGAATATATATGTGTAAGAACTGAATATATATGTGTAAGAACTGAATATATATGCGTAAGAACTGAATATATATGCGTAAGAACTGAATATATATGCGTAAGAACTGAATATATATGCGTAAGAACTGAATATATATGCATAAGAACTGAATATATATGCGTTATAACGGAATATATATGTGTATGAACTGAATATATATGCGTAAGAACTCAATATATATGTGCAAGAACTGAATATATATGCGTAAGAACTGAATATATATGCGTAAGAACTCAATATATATGCGTAAGAACGGAATATATATGCGTAAAAACGGAATATATATGTGTAAGAACTGAATATATATGTGTTAGAACGGAATATATATATATATGTAAGAAGTGAATATATATGTGTAAGAGCTAAATATATATGCGTAAAAACTGAATATATATGCGTAAGAACTGAATATATATGCGTAAGAACAGAATATATATGCGTAAGAACGGAATATATATGGGTAAGAACGGAATATGTATGTTTTAGAACGGAATATATATGTGTATATATGCGTAAGAACGGAATATATGTGTAAGAACGGAATATATATGTGTAAGAACGGAATATGTATGTGTAAGAACGGAATATATATGTAAGAACGGAATATATATGTGTAAGAACGGAATATATGTGTAAGAATATATATGCGTAATAACGGAATATATATGTGTAAGAACTGAATATATATGCGTATGAATGGAATATATATGCGTAATAAGGGAATATATATGTGTAAGAACGGAATATATATGTGTAAGAACGGAACATATATGCGTAAGAACGGAACATATATGCGTTAGAACTGAACATATATGCGTAAGAACGGAATATATATGTGTAAGAACGCAATATATATGCGTAAGAACTGAATTTATATGTGTAAGAACTGAATATATATGCGTAAGAACTGAATATATATGCGTAAGAACGGAATATATATGTGTAAGAACGGAATATATATGTGTAAGAACGGAATATATATGCGTAAGAACTGAATATATATGCGGAAGAACGGAATATATATGTGTAAGAACGGAATATATATGTGTAAGAACGGAATATATATGCGTAAGAACCTAATATATATGCGTAAGAACTGAATATATATGCATAAGAACGGAATATATATGTGTAAGAAGTGAATATATATGTGTAAGAAGTGAATATATATGTGTAAGAACGGAATATATATGTGTAAGAACGGAATATATATATGTAAGAACTGAATATATATGTGTAAGAACTGAATATATATATGTAAGAACTGAATATATATGTGTAAGAACTGAATATATATGCGTAAGAACTGAATATATATGCGGAAGAACGGAATATATATGTGTAAGAACGGAATATATATGTGTAAGAACGGAATATGTACGTGTAAGAACGGAATATATATGTGTAAGAACGGAATATATATGTGTATATATGTGTAAGAACGGAATATATATGTGTAAGAACTGAATATATATGTGTAAGAAGTGAATATATATGTGTAAGAACTGAATATATATGTGTAAGAACGGAATATATATGTTTAAGAACGGAATATATATGTGTATATATATATATGTGTAAGAACGGAATATATATGTTTAAGAACTGAATATATATGTTTAAGAACTGAATATATATGCGTAAGAACGGAATATATATGCGTAAGAACGGAATATATATGCGTAAGAACGCAATAT